>JAPKLW010001897.1:0-14722 GCA_026898455.1 Plectranthus barbatus | reverse complement strand
TTATCAATAACCCACAGGGCACAAATCCTCACTTTGATAAACTAGGCAGAAATTCCTAGTTCTTTTCAAATACTTGTGGATGTGCTTTACAGCAGTCCAGTGCGCCTGTCCAGGGTTAGACTGATATCTTGCTACCATGCTAATGGCATAACAGATATCTGGCCTGGTATATAGCAGCGCATACATGAGACTACCCACAACCGAAACATATGGTACAAGACTCATCTCGTCTTTCTCCCGCTGTGTCTGAGGACACTGCCCACTAGAAAGACGAACGCCATGTCTGAAAGGTAGCAAGCCTTTCTTGGCGAGTTGCATGCTGAACCGGGCAATCACAATATCCACATAGGATGCCTGGGATAAGCTCAACATTCTTCTCTTACGATCTCGTAAGACCTTAATCCCAAGAATGTAGCCAGCGTCTCCCAGATCCTTCATTTGGAACTGTTCGGATAACCAAACCTTGATTTCGGACATTACTCCTTCGTTGTATCCAAATAGGAGTATGTCATCAACGTATAGTACTAGGAAGACCACGCTCCCACTGACACAAAGTCGGTAAACACAACTTTCGTTTTCCAACTGTGCAAATCCATAGGATTTAATCACATCGTTGAAACGTAAGTTCCACGACCTTGAAGCTTGCTTAAGTCCATACAAGGACTTCCTAAGCTTCCAGACAAGATGTTCTTCGCCCTTGCTTATGTAACCCTCGGGTTGCTGCATATAGATGTCCCTACCTTCTTCAAGGTAACCGTTTAGAAAAGCGGTTTTGACATCCATCTGCCAGATCTCGAGGTCCATATGTGCAGCTATGGCAAGGAGTATCCGGATGGATTTGAGCATGGCTACGGGTGAAAAGGTTTCGTCATAGTCAATGCCCTCTTTCTGACTATAACCCTTTGCCACCAGCGTGGCTTTAAAAGTCGTGATCTTTCCATCCGCCCCTTTCTTTCTTTTGTATACCCATTTGCACCCTATGGCCCTAAAGCCATCCGACAAATCAGTTTTCTGGTATACATCCATAGCAGTTATGGATTAAATTTCAGAATACATGGCGACACGCCATTTGGCAACATCCTTGTCCTGCACTGCCTCAGAGTGCTCATGTCCGTCTTCTGAGCTCAAGTCTGAAGACTCACCCACGAACATGTACCTTTCCGGCTGGAAAATAACTCTCCTACTGCGACGAGGCATCGGTGCCGTGTCAGTAGTAGGTGCAGTGGCTTATAGTTCTGCACCTTGCACTGAAGAACGTGTCTGTGGTGATGTACCTCTCACAGGTGCACCCACATCTACACGCTCCCCTTCCCTTGGAATTGCATTCTCGTTCTCAATTTCTTGAAGAACAATATCACTCCTTTACTTGTGATTACTCACATACTCGTCTTCCAAGAATCTAGCGTTGGTGCTAACAACGACTCTTTGACTCTCAGGACAGTAAAAGTAACTACCTTTCGTTTGCCTGGGATACCCTATGAACAACATTACTTTTGACCTGCTTTCTAACTTATCAGGTTCCTTCGACAGTACGTGTGCCGGACAATCCCATACTCTAAACTTGCACAAACTAGGTTTGCAACCAAGGAAAAGCTCAGATGGTGTCTTAGGAACTGATTTAGAAGGCACCACATTAAGCACGTAAGCTGCTGTTTCCAATGCGTAACCCAAAACGAAATTGGTAAGTTTGCATAACTCATCATTGATCTTACCATCTCTAGAAGAGTCATATTTCTTCTTTCAGCTACACCGTTTAGCTGGGGAGTACCCGGTGCAGTCCACTGGGATGTAATCCCATTTTCTGACAAATATTGCAGGAACTCGTTACCGAGGTATTCGCCACCGCAGTCAGATCGCAGCGACTTGATAGTTTTCCCGTCCTTCTTTTCTACCTTAGCCTTGAACTCTTTGAATTTCTCAAAGCATTCAGACTTGTAGCAAAACAGGTAAACATATCCGTACCTTGAGTAGTCGTCAATGAAAGTGACGAAGTACTCGTACCCTCCACGAGCCTGTGTGGACATCGGTCCACATAAGTCAGAATGGATCAATTCCAACACTTCTTCTGCTCGAGACTGACTAGCCTTGAAAGGCCTAGTTGACATCTTGCCCTCGATGCAGGATTCGCAGACTTGATAAGGTAGAGCCTGGACTAGGTCCAATGTACCGTCATCTGCAAGTCTTTGAATCCGCTTCAAGCTGATGTGACCCAGTCTCAAGTGCCAGAGATATGTAAGATCCTCATCAGAAGAAGTAAGTTTTCTCTTCCTAGGATTATCAATTACGGATGAATTACATGCAATACTTCAGGACATATTTGATCAAAGCAACATAGAGATTCTAAATCAACATACCATAATGGACAACATTGTTATTACCAATGATAAAATCATAAATAACAAATATCTATAAAAGTTGATGAAATTTGTCCTGCCGATAAACCACGGCCCACAAATAAATTCTCAAATGTACTTTAATTCATCAAAAACATAAGGAAAAGAAAACTCCATGAAGCTCCGTCATAAAATATTGCCTTCATCCAGTTTGGTATCTTCTTGCCATCACTCACCAGCCTTGTCGGCACGGTCCCCTACAAAGTATAACAACATTATCAACAAGTTAGCGCTTACAACTCTTGGAAGAGCAACCCCGCACTCTAATCATACTTCAGTTATAATTGCAAATGGAATACCTTATCTAGCCTTGTGGGTCTGACAATCTTTCCTCCAATGTCCTTTCTTACCACACCTGAAAACATTTGTCCCTCGAAGTTTCCCCATAGGCTTATTAACAGCTCCCACGTCCTTCGCAGTTGCCTTTCTAGCCTTCTTCTTAATCGCTCTTTTCGGCTTCATACCTTTCGATACAGTAGATTGATTACCAGAAGTAGCTAAGGCAACCTTCTAAGGATTCATAACCGATCCCACTGCCATCAAGTCACTGAGCAACTCGTTAAGAGTATACTCCTTCTTGTTCATGACAACAATCAGTCTGAAACTCTCAAAGGATTTGGGTAGAGAGTTCAGTATGATATCGACCTTAGCCTCAATGTCGATACCTCCACTGTGCACAGTTAGCTCATCCACGAGGTGAGTCATGGAAACTACGTGCTCTCTCACTCGTTGTAATAGTCTACTTCCTCTTGCGAGGATTTAGTAGTGGCCACTTATAGGACAAAGTATTTGTAGAACGAACATGTGTTCTTCCGCAATCAGGATGTATTCAAGGTTGCGTTTCCATTCCAGGAAGTTTGGACCAGTTAGAGAATTTTGTGCGAGAATATTGATGACACTAGACATAGACATATCCGAAACAATAAAATCTTAAATAAGAACATACATGTTGAACTTCGAAAACAAATGCATTGAAAACCTTTTAATAAATCAAATACAAATGTTTTCCACTAATTGCCCAAGAGTTCCCACCGCAAGCTACACTCGTAGACGTTTACGATGTCACCCTCAACCAGACTGCGGGTTTTAAGCCCCAATCCATTTAATTTTACTACCATGTCAGGATGCTTTTGACACAAGAAATTAATAATTAGTGAAAACCTTAGACCAAGCCATCTCTCAAGAACAGGGATGCAATTCTTGCATTATATTCTAAGATGCTTCTAAGCAATTAACCACAAATTTAACTCCGGCCAAAAGAGACAGTTTAGCATGGCACGTAACCATACCGCACAGCCCTTAAAGCTTTTGTTATCTATAATTTAAATCAATCCTAGAATACTTGCGAAAGAGGTCTACGCAAGCTACACTCGTAGACGTTTACGCAAAGCCCGCCCACTATTCACATGATTTAAATTGTTTGTCTAGAAATCCCAACAACCTTACCCATGCACCTCCAGGAACTAGCAAGCTACACTCGTAGACGTTTACTAGAACGAGAGATACACTTACAGCCTAGGACCGCTTTGTGGAGGTCTATTGATTTTAATTAAAAAATCTGCTTAGTATTTTTGTTTTAAAAGGTTTCATTATGCGCACACATAATTTCTTTGTCATTATATTTTCCAAATTTTTTGCATGTAATTAAACAAGCCCAAAAATTCCCAAAATATAATCCAACAAAAGAAATTAATCACATAAGCATGCTTGAAAAACTGTAAATAATAAAAGCGATAAAACATGCTTTTCCTATTATCTACACATTCTTAATTGCGCACATAAATAAATCACATATCATACGAGGACAATTAAGGCAAACACAAATTCCTCGTGGCCCCACAAAATAGAAAATAATATCTATCTATTACAAATTTGAATTTTTAATTAATTTCGATAAATCCAAATCTTTTCAAATATTCCAAATCTTCAAGGGCCTTCAAATCTGTTACACCAAATCTTTTGGATTTTTAGGCCTTTGTGATCTGATGATTTGCCCTAACCCTAATGCAAACCCAAGGGTTTACACAGGATTGTGCAAACCACCAAAACACAAGCCACCGCGACGGGACAACAGCCGACGATAGCCGCCGCCGCCGCCCCGCCGCCGCCGCGCCCAGTGCCGTCGCGCGCGCACCGCGCACCCACGGCTCCATCCGCGCACAGCCCACGCGCACCCGCTGCCGTGTCCAGCCACGCTGTCGGCCTCCCGCGACACACGCCCTCGCGTGCCGTCGCCCGCGCCACCGCGGCTCGCTGCCGCTGCCGTCGCCCGCGGCTGCACGCGCGCGCGGCCTCTTGCTGCCGCCGTGCACCGCCCTTCGTCGGCTCCGTCTTCGTTCTTCGTCCTCGACCCGTCCAATTACATAAATTTGAAAAATACAAAACAACTATTCTATTACAATTTAAAAATCTACACTAATCACGAATTTTCTCGTGATTTTACAAAAACAATTCAGCCCTACACGGATAAACCACCGCGGGCTGAATTAACGGGTTGCCACGAGGAACAAAAATCAACATCCATAATAAACAATAAATCAATAAATGCATATCGAATTTAGTTATGAACAACAGAGCCATAAATCAGAAACCTGGCTTTGATACCAATTGTAGGGTTTTTTCGTGAACTGAATCACCAAAACTAAACTGAACCGGATCGATTTATGGATATTGCTCATAATTAAAATTCTCTAAACCCTAGCATGCTCCTATGAATTTAATACAAATATTTGTGGAATAAGGGTTTACCGTAACTCCGTCGAGTCTGAACCGATCTTTCGCGTTTGAATTCCAAATCTATATTCAACCACGCGATTCGAATTTATCTGCGAAAGTAGAAATTAGAAACCTAATTTCCAAGAATAAATTCGAAAACAAAATAGGGAAGAAAAGAGAAATCTGTTCTCCAGATTAGATCTTTAGGGTTGTGTCCCAATGCTGATCAGATCTACTACTGGTGAGGACTCCGTAGATCTGTATTCTGAGCAGGACCAGAATCAAAATTCTCCTCCCTCTTCTCCCAAAATCGGCGCCTCCCTCTCTCTCTAGGTTTAGTGTGTTTCAACTGTCTTATGATTTATGAGAGAGAGTTGTCTATTTATAGACCTAGGGTTGGAAACCCTAATGGGCCATTTTGGGATCAATTCAACATATTTAATTGGGCCAGTCCTGGGACCTAATGCAAATTATAAAGTGGGCCTATAAATTAATTAATTTCCATGTCCACAACCCAGGACACAATTAATTAATTAATATTAATTCTTTTTCACCACAGAATTAATACTGACCTACCCCTTTATTACCACGTTATGAGAACGGGCTGCATTAATTGAGAATCCCCATATTTAAGGTTACCGGACATCCATTAATTAATCGAAGCCTCTGACAAGCTCTAACTATAATTAATTAATATCTTATAATTCCTTAGTAGTACCACTCAAACCTTATCACTCGTGCCTGAACTTAATCAGCCTGCAGGACTTTGGCATGATGAATGTTATTGAGTTCCTCAGGGAATGTCCCCATCCTATTACTCGGTTATGGTTACCTAAGTCAAGTCTCAGGCGGTACTACACGAATTGCTGTTACCCAAGATGCGGATATACGAGCACGTTACTTAGGCTCTCCACCATGGCAAGTCAAAGCAACAGTCAACCTATGCAAACCCCTGAACCTTCGTTAGGGTTTGGACTCAATCAATATAATAAGATCTTGTATTCGCTGATGTCAGACAGACGAATACATCTCACTGCGGTCCATCAATACGCCACCTCTGCGTACCAGCATGTCAAGTAACCAAGACAGACTAGTTATTCCGACAATGCTGCAGCCATTCGAACAGACGTATCCTCATAGTTGTCTCGGCTGTGATCAGGTTTATGTCTTACTAGGTCAAGTGATCATACTGTCTTCTGCGATCAACAACACGCCGTATGATCGTCCCTATCGGTGAGACAAGAGGATACCATTGTTCATACATGTATGATTTTTAACAGATAGGAGAAATAAACCGTTGTATACTCATTGTAATAAATGCTTTCAGTATACAAAACCCATCAGCTACTCAGTCTCTCCACCATGGCAAGTTAAAACAACAGTCAACCCGTGAATACTCTTGAACCTTTGTTAGGGTTTAGATTTAACCAAGACACGAGATCTTGTATTCTTTGAAGTTAAACAGAAGAATACATCTCACTGTGGTCCAATCAATATGTAACCACACGTACCAGCGTATCATGTGATTAAGACAAATCACTTCTATCCGACTATATTGCAGCCTATACCTACAGACTTATCCTCAAGTTATCTCAGCTGTGATTACTATATTTATATCTCTCTAGGTCAAGTAATTCATACAATCTTCTGCGATCTACTACATGCTGTATGATATCCCTATCGACGAGATAAGAGGATGCCGTAGTTCTTGCATGTAATTTTGTTTATAGATAGGAGATAAAGCTTAATGTATACAACCTGTAATAAATGCTTTCAGTATACAAAATCCAACAGTGTCCATGCTTCAAGCCTGAAGAAGCTCTAGATTGCGATGGACTTGACGAGTGCGCTAGTGGACTAGTGGACATGGGCATTATGTAGGATCTTAGTCTATAATAGACAATGTGAATTTTCTTTTATTATTTCTTTGTCATTTAGATCGTTCTTAGGATGTCAAAATAAATAGTTGATTGAATAAATAGGCGGACCAGTGCATGCTCCTAATGTTTTATTGTAGAGGATAGATTTACAAAATACCTGAACTCCAACTTCTGATTTCTTGAATCTGGATGGCGGTGTTGATGGAATCAGGATGTGGGGATCGAATCAATACTGATGTGTTCCAGTAGATCTGATCTTCTAATCTGTTTCCCTTGCTCCTTGGAGATTTGGTGAGGATACACTACCGAATTCCACCAAAGCTTCAAGAAAATCGATCAATTTTCTTGATTGATGTAGCCACCGCTGATTCTCTCTATTATGTATTTACGTACTAAATACTGCGTTGTGTAAATTTTATTGTGCATTTGATCTACAAAGAGAAGGGCTATATATAATGTTAGGGTTTGCAAACCCTAGCACTAATGGGTTCATGCAGTTTGTGGGTCAGACCAGGGACCAAATGCGAATAATAAAGTGGCCGTCCATATTAATTAACTCTTCTAATCTAACCCAAACTATAATTAATTAATAAAATAATGATTTTCTTTCACCAAAATAATCAATGCTGACTCACCCCTTCATTACCACGTTATATGGAACGGGTTGCATTAGACATGAATGATCCAATTAATTTGGCATATGAAAATTAGCCATAATTACTTAATCTATTATTTTCGGAATAGTACCACTCACTCCTTTTCATTTACGTTTGAATTAATAATTTAACCTATCGGGTTTAGCATAATGAACCTGGTGAGCTCGTTAGGGAATGTCCCCATCCTAATATGGATACGATTACCTACATGTCCAACCAAGCAGGCCACACACTAATCGCCACACCCAAGATGCAAATATTAGAGTATATGAAAGACTCGCCACCATAGCAAATCAAAGTGTGGTCAACTTATATATGCTCCTTAGTCTTCCATTAGGTTTAAGATCATAACAAGTATGTTGAGATCTGGCTCATTTATAAGTCAATGAGAATGACACATCTTACTGTTGATCCCATCAACACATAAAGATGTGCCGACACATCAAGTAGCTTGGATAAGCTCACTTATATACAGATGTGTTGTATCCTAAACCGATAACCTATCCAGGAGTTGTCGCAGTTGTGATATTGTTTATATCTCGCTAGGATAAATGATTCATATGATCTTTTGCGATCTCCTACACACCATATGACCATCCCTATAGGTGAGGTAATAGGATATTGTTATTCCTATCCTATGTTTGTAATATCATATAACGACTATGTTGATGCAACACACTTATGAAGACTAGTGTATCAATTGTTTTATTGTTACGAATACACTTAATCATAAATGCTTTTGGTATACAATCCCAACACATTCATCAACTAGCAATAGATCATTGACATTTTTGTAATTCCTAGCTTAGTGGTTCAAGGCTACACGTCTAAAGAGATAATGTAGGATAGTTTGGTCCGAACCTCTATAAATCCTTTTGGCATTTATTACTTTTTACACTGGACTTAAAACAAAACACATCAAGTGTTGGAGTATTACTGGTAATTGAACTATGTAATATTTTGAGTAGCTAAACAACAAATCATTCTGAACCCAAGCTGGTGCAGAACAGCCGGCTTAGAGGGACAACCGCAATAACAAACATTCTTTTCCACTATACACACTTACTCTGATTTGGGACCAACAAGTGGTAATAGAGTAGTTGGCTTTGCAGACTAGCTGTTTTGAGTCGCTTAGAACTAGATCCACCCTTGCGGTTTGTTTCTTGTTTTTCTTTTGTTTAGAAAGCAGGTCACATGATAAACATTTTGAAGCTTCCACCAAATACTGAGGAGAAATTTGCAGCATAGAAGAAGAGATCCCTAATCCAGCTGAAGAACATCCATCCGGAGATGGTATATGTGCTGAAGACTGGACCAATCCAGATCTTGAAGGTCAATGCTCGGATAGGAGGAGAAGAATGACTAGAGTGAATGACAAAAGTTAAGAAGCAAGTACAACTTGACTCCATCACTCATGAGTTGATTCTCTCAGCTCTCCCAGATGTCATGATTGAAGACATCATCGACTTTAACAAAGCCAAACAAGTCTGGGATTACTTGAGCATCGTGAGCCACCAGACTGAATGAAAAAGAACAAACTTCAGGTCTATGTGGATAAGTATGTGTCCTTCATGAGGCTCCACGGTGAAACGATCAAGGACATGGAGGTTTGGTTCAACTTAATTATCAGCGAGTTGAAGGCCTTGGACATGATATATTCTACAACGGATTGATAAGCTCATATTTGTAATCACTTATCCATGTTTTTCTCCTTTGTTTTCGTGCAATTAGGTTTCATTTTTAGTTGTTTTCGTGCATGAGTGGATTATAGAGGATGTTATGCTTCTGATGCTCAGTTTTGTAGGTATTTGAGGCTAAAAAGTGGTCAAATGATGAAAAGATCCGTGAAGAATAGAGTTGCTGCTTTGATTGACACACGAGAAGTCGACCAAGTTGGAAGACGTGCAAAAAACCCAAAGCATTACCTCTGTGTTGATTGACGTGGTTGATGTTGATTGATATGGAGGTCCGATGTCGATCGAAAGAGGCTGCGGAAGAAGGGCTCAACATGCTTGCGTGCATGTCGATCGTCACGGAGGGTGGATAAGTGGATCAAAATGAAGACAAATAGAAGTCAACACACTTACCTGTGTGTTGATCGACACACTCTGTGTCGATCGACACAGAAAGCCGAGAAGCAAATTTAGCCTATTTTGGTTAATTTTGATATTTTATCTCAATACCTAGTTTAGAAGTTTTGGCTTCTCTATAAATACAAAACTTAATTAAGCTCAAAAGAATGTTATTAGAGCATAAGAGGATTGGAAAAGAAAAAAAACAGAGAGAGTTGTGGGATTTATATTGTAATATTTCAGGAGAAAGGTGAATGAGGATAGATAGTGATTTTTATTTGTTGATAGTAGCTAACTCAATATTTTATTTTTAGTCACTTGGTCATAGCTTCCTACCCATTACAAAAAGCCTACATTACAACTTAATCATAGTCCTTTTTTATTCTTAAATTATGTGCACATTTGAGTAGTGGAGATTCTAGAAATTTTGCAAGCCTATGGTAGAAATTTCTTCATACATGTTGTGAGGGCTTTCATTAAAACCCAAACATTTGGGTGAATGAGCGATACTCTTCCTTGCGAGTCTTCCGAAGTTGATGGATTTCTTATCTCTTTCAAATTGCTTGTGTGATGTGGATTTTTTATTCTTGAATGTGATTAATCTTGTGAGGCATTGCACTTTCAATTGCATGAGATGTCGTTTCTTTCTTTTCTTTTGATTGAGGACAATAGAGTATTCAAGTTTGGGGGGTTTGATAAGCTCATATTTTTACTCACTTATCCATGATTTTCTCCTTTGTTTTAGTGCAATTAGGTTTAGTTTTTTTGTTGTTTTCGTGCATGAGTGGATTATAGAGGATGTTATGTTTGTGATGCTCAGTTTTGTAGGTATTAGTGGCTAAAAAGAGGTCAAATGATGAAAAGAGCCGTGAAAAATAGAGTTACTGCTTCGATTGACACACGGAAAGTCGACCAAGTTGGAAGATGTGCCAAAAACCCAAAGCATTACCTCTGTGTCAATCAACATGGTGCATGTCGATTGACATGGAGGTTGGATGTCGATCGAAGGAGGCTACGGAAGAAGGGCTCGACATGCTTGCGTGCATGTCGATCAACACCACCGATGTCAATCGAAATGGAGGCTGGACAGGTGGATCGAAATGAAAACAAGAAGAAGTTGACACACTTACCTGTGCATCGATCGACACACTCAGTGTTGATTGACACAGAAACCCGAGAAGGAAATTTTGCATGTTTTGGTTACTTTTGTTATTTTAGCTCAATGCTTAGTTTAGATGTTTTGGCTCCTCTATAAATACCAAACTTAATTAGGCTTGAAAACATTGCATTATTACTTAGAATTATTCAACATTGGGGTCTTTAGAGACCTTCAAGGTTCTTATTTCCCTTGTAAGGTAATTTATGATTTTTAATAGAATGTTTTTTTTGTTTCAAGTCATGTTTTGTGTCTAGAAACCCTAACAGGTTTTTGGGTTTGTAATAATCTTTTCTGATGCATGTTTAAGTAAACCAACTCAATTACATGGTTTAATTTCTTGAGCTTAATTAATCAAATCTAGATTTAAAGAAGGATCAATAGATGAATTTGAATCTAGGTTTGTAGTTATCAATTGAAAGACCGGGAGGTGAAAAATGGTAATAGGAAAAAGAAATTAAATGCAATTATTTTCTGTCTCAAAAGAAAGAATTAATTTGTAGGAATTATTTAGATAATTATCGAGATTTACTAATTTGTGTTTTTGAGATCGAGAGGAGAGAGTCACACTTTAGTAATCTAGGGTTTAATTGTCTAACCAAGGAGTTTAATCCATATGAATCAAATTAATCCCCATTGTTGAGTTGATGAATTTGCATGTTGATGATTAGATTATCTGTCCTAAGATCTGTATATTTACATATTGTTTTTCACAACCATAAATTTTATGCATTGTCATCTTTACTTTTAAAAACCAAAACCCTTTTCAAATTACTCAAACAACTATGGTTTAAGAACTATGGCTAGTACTTAGGATAGTTTCATTTCACAATCTCTGTGGGTTCAACCACCATAGGGTGTAAATAATAAATATATTTGCCTGCTATTTTACAGCTTGTCAAATTGGCACCGTTGTCGGGGATTGTTAGATTCTATCTTGATATTAGTTTGTTTTTAAATCTGTTGGATTGAGTTTTTATTTTTATTTTTACTTTAATTTTTTTTGTTTACTGTGTGTGTGTGTTTTTCAGGGTTTTTGCGTCTGTTTTGATCGACACAGCCCATGTCGATCGACACAACTGGAAACGTCCTGCGTGTCGATTGATAGAGCCCCTGTCGATCGACACAGAGGCTGATTTTCTGCAGTTCTTTTCTCAGGTTGTGTGAACACGAGGGCTCGGGGAAAACCTTTTGAAGCTTTTGATCCAAAGATCGAGTTCACAGTCCAGAAGAGGAACAACAAGGAAAAAGAAAGCACAACCATCAACATGGATCAACCACACCATTGAAACGAAGAAGACTTCTCAGACATGCCATCGTTGTAGGAGCCAAATACACAACTCACTCAAGGGAATGCCCTTGTCCTAGTTCAAGAAGTCAACCACATGAAGGAAGTCATCAAGCAACTCATGGCTGAAAGAGAAGCAGACAAGCTCGAGGCTGCAAGAAGATAAAGAGAAAGGAGCTGCCAAGAGGACTCCGATGATGAGTATCCGAATGTTATGGCAAGGAGGTACAGACTGCAGCCCGACAATGAGGGATTTGTTATTGGCATCACTACCAATAACTTTAAACTCAAAACCAGCTTGATTCAGATGGTTCAGCAGAACCAATTTGGTGGCTGAGCAGTGGAGAATCTGTACACCCATCTCCGAATATTTGTGGAGGTGTGTGAATACATCAAGAAGAACGGAGTCAGCCAGGATGTGATCCGTCTGCGCTTTTTTCCCTTCTCACTTCGGGATCAGTTCGGACGTGGATTACAGCCCTGGATTGCAGCAGCATCCGCACTTGGGCAGATCTTCGAGCAGAGTTCATCGCTGCATTCTTCCCACCTTCAGTGATCATTTAGAAAAATATAGAGATCCTGCAGTTCCACCAAAATATGGATGAGTCCTTTTTCGAGACAAGGAGCAGGTTCAATGAGCTTTTGAGGAGTAGTCCGAGCCATGGAGTTGATACCAAGGAATAGGCCCACATTTACTACAGAAGGATGAACGAAAGAACCCAAGAGTCTGTTGATAATGCAGCCGGAGGTTCTTTGATGAGCTTATCACCTGAAAAGGCCCTCAAGTTGTTCAAGAAGATGGCCTTGCACACTCAATAATGGGCCAATTCAAGGAGACCACAAGTTTGAGTTGTGGAGAAGAAGGAAGATGACACCCTCAACAAGGAAGTGGAAAAGCTCAAGGGGGAGGTTGAAAAATTAACTTCTAGAGCTTGTGTTTCTGTTGCACAAGTTGATCCCATCACCGATGTGAACTACATGAATCGAGGTGGATAACAAAATCAGTACTGGCAAGGGGGATGCTCAGCCTGAAGGTGCCGAACACCCTCCACCAGACTTCGATGTGCAGAATGGAGAAATTGTGGAGAAGAAGAAGGAGATCCTCGACGAGGTGTTGCAGAAGTTCATCAAGGCTTCCGACTACCTTGTGGGTAAAATTGAGCAGGAAGTGGCAGGGGTCAACACCAAGGTGGACAGACTTGGGAAGCATGTGCAAATTATCGAGACGTGGGTCAGTCAGATTGCCACCTCACTTGGCACGCAACATCAATAAGGAAAGTTGTCGAGCACCACCAAAATTAACCCCAAGAACCAAAAGGAGTGCAAGGCAATAAATTTGAGGTCCGGAACCAGCTACACAGGTCCGAGCATGCCACAAAACAAGTTTGGGAGAGAAGAGGAGGAAATTCCCGCATGAATGCCCTCTATTTTGACCGACACATCCCGTGTAGATCAACGCAGAGAGCAGGATGAAGCAGGCATTTCGAGCGATGAAGAGAAGCCGGTTGACAGGGGTTCTACGGGCATGTCGACCGATATGCCCCCTATCAATCAACATGGAGGGTAGATCAACATAGTTGTATCTCGGGTGACACAGAAGCAGCCCTAACCCAACAATTGAAGTTCCAAAGCTGCTCAACAACCTCTGATGCCCTTTCCACAGCGGTTCGCCAAGAAAAAGGAGGAATCCAAGTTCTCGAGGTTTGTGGATACCTTGAAGAAGGGGAGTATTAACTTAACGGTAATTGAGGCTTTGAGAGAAATTTCAGGTTACATGAAGTATCTCCGCAAGTTGATGAGCGAGAAGAAACATTTTGTGGAGAACTCAACTGTCAAGATCCATGAGCAGTGCAGCCTACTCCTCCAAAAGAAGATTCCCATCAAAAGGAGTGATCCAGGATGCTTCTCAATTCCAGTTGAGATCGGGGGGATCGAGTTCCAAAAGGTGTTGTGCGACATAGGTGCCAGCATCAATCTCATGCCTTACTCCACATTCAAGCGCCTCAACATTGAAGAATTGAGCCCGACTACCATCACATTACAGATGGCGGACCGATCTGTATCTCGCCCAAAAGGTATATTAGAGGATGTTCTTATTTGTGTGGGTCATCTAATCTTTCCTGCAGATTTTGTAGTCTTCAACACGAAGGAGGATGGCAGCACACCCCTTATCTTAGGACGAGAGTTCTTGGATACTAGTGTCACACTGATCAACTGCCAAGGAGGAGAGATCACTTTACGAGCCAATGAAAAGAAGATCATATTTTGGCTCGACAGAAATCGGCAGCAAGCCAAATGCTATAGGATCACCTCCAGTGAAGACTTTGGATATGAAGAGGAAGAAACCGAGGAAGACAAGAAAGACCAAGCGCTCAAGAATGGGAGCAAGGGAATGAGATGGAAAAATTGCCAATTACACCATCTCATCCCGAGCTTACTGCTATCATTTAAGATCGACTAGTCTACATGGTGGATGCTCAAGAAAAGCGAGTTCGAACACACCCTCCTTGGAAATGAGAAAAGAGGTACCGTCGAGCTGCAACGTTAAGTAAAGCACTTTTT
>JAPKLW010001896.1:61501-138809 GCA_026898455.1 Plectranthus barbatus | reverse complement strand
AGGATTCAGACCTTCGTAGAAGTGGCAGACCTGCATCTCGAGATCAATTCCATGTCCAGGGCAGAGTCGCAGGAGCTCCTTGTACCTCTTCCAGGCTTCATGCAGTGACTCATCATAGAGCTGCTTGAATGTGGTGATGGCAGCTTTCCTTTTCAGCAACAGGCTCGGTGGGAAGTAGTTGGTGAGGAATGCAGCTCGCAGCTCCTCCCATGTCCCGATTTGGCTTTTGTCAAGCCCAGCATACCAAGACCGCGCCTCGTCTCTGAGTGAGAATGAGAACAGTCTCATCCTGATGGCGTCTTGGGGGACTCCATTCTGCTTTATTGTGTCGCACACCTCTATGAATTGGTTGAGGTGGGCATACGGATCCTCTACGGCTCTCCCCCCAAACTGGTTCTGCTGCACCATCTGTATCAGCCCTGTGCGCAGCTCAAAATTGTTGGCGTTGATGCTAACCCTGAATCCTGCCTCCTCTTGCTGTGGTACAAATCTGTCCAAGATGGACCTCTGTGGAACCACCACCAGTCTGTTGTTCAGCTCCGCCAGTCTTGCGGCTTGCTCGGCTTGGGTAGCTTGGGCTACAAGAAGTTGGGCCCTCAGTTGCTGCACCTCATCCACGAACTGCCTCTGCTCCTCTGGTGTCATGTTCTGTAGAGGGGCTTCTTCATTCGTTTCCATCTCAAAGTTCAACCTCTTTCCTTTCTTTTTGATGTTTCTGCAGGCTGCTTCGATCTCTGGTATAACGGGCTCGAGTGTTGATAAGCTCGTTTTTCTACTCTCTTATCGCATTCTTTTATGCATTTTAGGATATTTTCTTGAATAAACTGAGCATGAGTTTATATTAGAGGGTATTATGCTTGCCATGGTGAGATTTCGCAGGTTTTAGGCAAAATCCAATGGAAACCCGTACCGAAAGCAGCAGATGTTCAAAGAAACAGTCACTACTTCTTCCACCGTTCGAATCTGAGCTAATGGAGCATGGTATTTGAAAGATCTTTGAGTTAGCTTTCCAACGCAACTGGAATCAGATCAATCGGAGTTTGGATGCAAAAGTTATGGCCAAAACCGTGAGACTGCGCAGAAGGGTCGGAAGTGGCGAAACGTCTCTGTTTCGACCGAAATGAAAGCCATCTCGGCCGGGCTGAATTTTCCATCTCGGCCGTGGCAAGGTCCATCTCGGCCGAGACAGACTGTTTTGGCGAGATTTAGCGAAATTTTCATATATTTTGGGCGAGAATTGCTTGGGGAACAAGATATACATCAATTTGGAAGCAATCAATCATACCTTTTGAAGATATCTCAACCCTACTACTATATAAACTCTCCAATAGCTCAGAATTAAGTTCCTTAGCCCCTTTACAGTTTTTGCTCCTTTATTTTATGTTTTCTTTAGAATTCCTCTTTACTTTTTGTTGAACCTTTACTTTTCAATGCAATCTTTATTTTTCTCTGCAATGTCTATTTTCAATATGTTAGGCTAGAACCCTAAACAGGTTCTAGGGTTTCTCCATCTGTGATGCATGTTTAGATTCAATAATTCAAACCCTTTTATTTGTTTAAATCCTATGTTTTATTTCAAATCTATTTTCAATTGAAGGATCGAGAGATGAAAATTGGAATAGGTTTTAGTTATTAATTGAAGGACCGAGAGGTGAAAATTGATAATAGGAAGTTAGGATTTAATACTTTTGATTATCTGTCCGACCAAGAAGATTTCAATTGTAGGATTAATCTGGATTTTTATGAAATTGATTAACTTTGTGTGTTTGAGACCGAGAGGAGATAACCACTAGTTAGTAATTTAGGATTTAATTGCCCGACCAAGGAATTAATTCCACATTAACAGATTTTCCACCAAAAATATCTTTTCTGGGTTTGAATATTTGTTTCTTGCATGTTGATCAGGTTGGTAGATTTCCCTGGAATCTGTGCTTTTTAATATTTATTTTTATCCCTTTAATTTCCTTGCTTTGAAAAACCCAAAACCCTTTTGAATTGATTTGCCCAAACAAAAGCTTTGAAAACTATATCCAGTATATGATTTCCCTTCGTTGTACTATCCTTGTGGGATCGACCAACCCATGGGTTGTTTATAAATTTATTTGTCCTTTGCTATAATTTGTATGCAGATTTAGCATCAATCAAATTGGCGCCGTTGCCGGGGATAGTCAGACGGCGAGTCGTTACTGGAAAGTTGAAGAACTTCTGGATTGGGTTGTATTTTCTTAATTTTTATTAATTTTCGAGTTTGGTATTGTTTCTCTCTGTTTTTGGAGTCAGTTCTATTTTCTATTCGCGTGCGTTCTTTTTCTGAGTCGTGTCTGTCTCGGCCGAGGTGAGTCCCACCACGGTCGAGACGTATTCTCCCATCCCGGCCGAGTTTAGTTCTAAACCGGCCGAGGTGAACACTTTCATCCCGGCTGAGATTGCGTCTGGCACGGCCGGGACAGACTGATTTCTTCCTCATTTTCCGTGCAGGTGCATGAACACGCGGAACAAAGGAAAGACACTTGAACCTTTCATACCAGAAATCGAAGCAACCTGCAGGAACATCAGGAAGAAAGGAAAGAAGCTGAACTTTGAGATGGCAGATAATCCGGAAGCCCCGCTTCACAACATGACACCGGAGGAGCAGAGGCAGTTTGTGAATGAGGTGCAGCAACTGAGGGCGCAACTTCTTGCAGCCCAAGCTACCCAAGCAGAGCAAGCCGCAAGATTGGCGGAACTGAATGAAAGGCAGGTCGTGGTGCCACAGAGGTCTATTCTAGACCGCTTTTTACCACAACAGGAGGAAGCAGGATTCAGGATTGGCATCAATGCCAACAATTTTGAGCTGCGCACAGGGCTGATACATATGGTGCAGCAGAACCAGTTTGGGGGGAGAGCTTTAGAGGATCCGTATGCCCACCTCAACTTGTTCATCGAGGTGTGCGACACGATAAAGCAAAATTGGAGTCCCCCAGGATGTCATTAGGATGCGCCTCTTCGCATTCTCACTCAGAGACGAGGCCAGGTCTTGGTATGCTGGGCTTGATAAAAGCCAAATTGGGACATGGGAGGAGCTTCGAGCAGCATTCCTCACCAACTACTTCCCACCGAGCCTGTTGCTGAAAAGGAAAGCTGCCATCACCACATTCAAGCAGCTCTATGATGAGTCACTGCATGAAGCCTGGAAGAGGTACAAGGAGCTCCTGCGACTCTGCCCTGGACATGGAATTGATCTCGAGATGCAGGTCTGCCACTTCTACGAAGGTCTGAATCCTCACATGAAGGAATTGGTAGATGCATCTGCTGGCGGGATCTTGATGAAGAAAAGTGGAGCAGAAAGTATGAGGCTTCTGGCAGACATGGCACTGAATAGCCATCAATGGCCGACTGAGATACAAATGCCCGTCAAAGCTGTGGAAGCCAAGCCAGAGTTCGATGTGGTCGCGGAGGTGAAGAAACTCCGAGAGGAAATTGAGAAACTGGGGACCACAAAGGTTGCTGCCAATCCTACTGAGCCAAGCATGGCAATTATTTCGGTGGAGGCTGACTACATCAACCGAGGAGCAAGCAGTTCATCTGGAACTGCAGGAATGGAGGTAAACTACATAGGGGGTGGTTATCACAATAACTACCGAGGTAATCATGGGTATCACTACAACCATGGGCGATCACACCCTGGTTTTTCTTATGCTAACCCCACTGCTGCAGAGCACTTTCCCCCTGAGTTTGATGTAGGTACTGGAGGCGAAATTGTGGAGAGAAAGAAGTCTGTGCAAGAAGGAACACTTGATAAATTCATTAAGAGCTCAGACAACAGATTCGGCAAGGTGGAGAATGAGGTGAAAGGGATGACCAATCACATGCAACTGATGACAAAGCATCTACAGATGATAGACACCCAGTTGAGCCAGATTTCTGCCACCTTGGGAAATCAGCACAAACCGGGGCAACTTCCGAGCATGACAGAAAAAAATCTAGCAAGGGAGAAGTTAGCAAAGGAAAAGTCAGTCAATGCCATCTCGCTTCGATCTGGAAGGAGATATGAAGGCTCGAGCAACCCGGAAAAAGGATTGAACGAAGCAGAGGAGGAAAACCCCGCGAAAGACCTTTCTGTCTCGGCCGAGATGGATTCCATTCCGGTCGAGGCAGAGGGAAGCAGGACGGCTGAGGCGGACTGTGAACCAGCCGTGATAGAGCAAGCCAGCCCGGTCGAGACAAGCCGAGAATGGTCGGGACAGAAGCAAGGCAGGATGGCCGAGATCGAGACATCTCGGTCGAAAAGAAGAGGGAAGATTCTAAATTGATCCGGTGCCTCCAATGCCTTTCCCTCAGCGATTCGCAAAGAAGAGGGAAGATTCTAAATTCAAGAACTTTGTTGAAAATCTTAAAAAAGTGAACATTAATATACCTCTTGCTGAAGCTCTCAGGGAGATACAAGGTTACATGAAGTTCTTAAGGAGGCTGATGAGCGAGAAGAAGCAGTTCGTGGAAAACGAAATTGTGAAGATCCATGAAGAATGCAGCCTACTCCTACAGAAGCAGATCCCTATCAAGAGATCAGACCCAGGATGCTTCTCGATACCTATCGAGATCGGGGGCAAAGAATTTCAGAACGTGCTGTGTGACACCGGGGCGAGCATCAACCTGATGCCCTGGTCCATCTACAAGAAATTGGAGATAGGAGAGATGAGAGCCACCATGATTACTCTTCAGATGGCGGACCGATCTGTGTCCAAGCCAAAAGGTATCGTAGAGGATGTTCTTATTAGAGTTGGTCATCTGATATTTCCTGCTGATTTTGTAGTTCATGAGATGAAATAAGATGCCAACACTCCAATGATCCTGGGAAGAGAGTTCCTCGACACAGCTGGTGTCCTGATCGACTGCAAGAAGGGAGAGATCACCTTGAGGGGGAATGAAGAGTCGATAACCTTCTGCATAGACAAGAACAAGAGGAAAGGGGAGTGCAACCGGATCGCTACTACTGAAAAAGAGGAAGAAGAAGACGACGAGACACCGGAGGAAGAAGAAGAAGCCATCCAGTGGGAACGAGGAAACGAGTCAGTGAAATTGGCAATTAAGCTGGATCCTTCCAAGTACACCACCATCACCCAAAATTGAAAAGTGTTCATGATTGATTCAAGGGGTCGACGAGTCTGGACTCGACCGCCTTGGTGAGCTGGAAGCTGAGTCGAGCCACGACGGTAAATAAGGCACTGAATGGGAGGACCCATTGTGTTTTAAATTTTTCCTTTTCTTTTTAGTATTTTCAAATTTCTTTTGTTTAGTACTATTACTTCACTTTTACATTCTTTTGAAAAAAAAAATCGAAGTTCGTCCTGGCCGAGGCAGAGCTTGCCACGGTCGAGACAGAGAGCTGAGGCGTGGGATACTTCGACCGAGATGGAGGTCGACAAGAAGGCTCCATCCCGGCCGAGATGATGTTCTCCACGGCTGAGATAGGAGTGCTAGCAGACTTAGTCCACGCCGGCTGATGAGGAAGAGGAAGGAGATAAAAAGTTGGTGTCTGAGGCCAACAATCCGGTACAGTTTCGAACTCTGAATCTAACTTTCAAACTTATTCTCTCCGACTTTCGAATAAGTTTGGGGGGATGAAGATTTAAGGGTTTTGAAACTCTTTTCTACCTTTTATCTGCTTTAGTTAAATTTCTGCATGAATAAATTTTTTGAATAAGACGCGAGATTGTGGGAATTTGAGCATGTTTGAGCCCTAACAAGAATGCGAGATGAGAATTGATTGACTTTAGTTTGCGTTGATTGTGATAGTGGTCGAGTATGCCTATGAATGTGAATACCGCATGATTTCTTGTTTTGATACTTGCGCTGGCATGAGATAGATGATGATTTGATGTTTACTATGGAAGAAAAATTGTCCCAAGTGTGAGTTTTTTAGCCTGAATGTCGATTGTGAGTGTGTATGCAATTTTGAGTTTCTCTAGAACTTGCTCTGTTTCTTTTTCAAGACTGCTAGTGTGCACAGGTTTAGGAAGTGATTTTAGGCCATCTTTGTTTAGCCTATTTTCCCATACACTGTCCTAATTAAATGTTATCCCTAGTCAGCCGCCTATGATATTTTCTTTCTTTGTCTATGAGTTGGAAATAAATAGGGGAATCAACTCTTGTCTATGAGAGTGGGTTGAGATTCGTTTGAGAAGGATAAGATATTATTATAAGGGTAAAAGCAAAAGAAAAGGTTGGGCTCTAGAAAAAGAAAATGGAAAAAAAAAAGGAAGAAAAAAATGTGTTGTTGTGTTTGTTAATCCTTATAAGCTCAAATGAATATTCAAAATTGTTTAAGAGCATAAAAGGATATGTGTGAAAAAGAAAAAAAAAGAGAGAAGAAAGAAATAAAAGAGCCTTGGTTTGTATTGAAGATCTAAGGAGTTCGGTAGATATGAATAGATAGTGAGTTGAGATTGATGAAGTGGATGCACTGAATTTGATTTTTAGTCACTTGGCCATATATTTCCCTACCTTTCACTAAAAAGCCTACATTACAACCTTGAATAAAGTCCTTTCTGATCTTAGACTTGTGTGCACATATTTGCAGTGGAGATTTAGAATATTTGCAAGACTATGGTAGAACTTGATTTGCATGACTTGTGTGTGATCTCATAATTATCCTAAACACTTGAGTGAATGAGTGAAACACTTCCCATGTGAGTCTTCCACAGTTTACAGATCTTCTGATCCTTTCAAAAGTGTTGATGTCTTGTAGATTTACGAGTTTGAAAGTGATGAATCTTGTGAGGCATTGCACTACTCTTCTGCTTGAACTTTTGATTCTTTCTTTTGTTGATTGAGGACAATCAAGTGTTTAAGTTTGGGGGGTTTGATAAGCTCGTTTTTCTACTCTCTTATCGCATTGTTTTTCCTTTCTTTTATGCATTTTAGTATATTTTCTTGAATAAACTGAGCATGAGTATATATTAGAGGGTGTTATGCTTGTCATGGTGAGATTTCGCAGGTTTTAGGCCAAATCCAATGAAGAACCCGTACCGAAAGCAGCAGATGTTCAAAGGAACAGTCACTTCTTCTTCCACCAATGGAATCAGAGCTATTGGCGCATGTCATTTGAAAGATCTTTGAGTTATCTTTCCAACGCAACTGGAATCGGATCAATCGGAGTTTGGATGCAAAAGTTATGGCCAAAACCGTGAGACTGCGCAGAAGGATCGGAAGTGGCGGAAACGTCTCTGTTTTGACCGAAATGAAGCCATCTCGGCCGGGCCGAATTCTCCATCTCGGCCGTGGCAAGGGCCATCTCCGCCGAGACAGACTTGTTTGGCGAGATTTGGCAAAATTTTCATATATTTTGGGCGAGAATTGCTTGGGGAACAAGATATACATCAATTTGGAAGCAATCAATCATACCTTTTGAAGATATGCATCCAAGGCCTCAACCCTACTCCTATATAAACTCTTCAATAGCTCAGAATTATTGGCCTTCTTTTTATCTTTTAAGTCTTCACTTATTTTATTTTCATATATTGTTTTACTTTAATTTTCTGTTTTCTTTAGAATTCCTCTTTACGTTTATTTGTTGAACCTTTACTTTTTAATGCAATCTTTATTTTTCCCTGCAATGTTTACTTTCAATGTGTTAGGCTAGAACCCTAAACAGGTTCTAGGGTTTCTCCTTCTGTGATACATGTTTTGATTCAATAATTCAAACCCTTTTGTTGGTTTAAATCCTATGTTTTTATTTAAAAATCTATTCTCATCGAAGGATCGAGAGATGAAGACTGAGGTAGGTTTCAGTTAATTAATTGAAGGACCGAGAGGTGAAGGTTAGTAACAGGAAGTTAGGGTTTAATACTTTTGATTATCTGTCCGACCAAGAAGATTTCAATTGTAGGATTAATCTGGATTTTTATGAAATTAATTAACTTTGTGTGTTTGAGACCGAGAGCAGATAACCACTAGTTAGTGATTTAGGATTTAATTGCCCGACCAAGGAATTAATTCCACATTAACAGATTTTCCACCAAAAATATCTTTTCTGGGTTTGAATATTTGTTCTTGCATGTTGATCAGGTTGGTAGATTTCCCTGGAATCTGTGCTTTTTAATATTTGTTTTTATCCCTTTAATTTCCTTGATTTGAAAAAGACCAAAACCCTACTTTTGAAGTGCCCAAACAAGAGTTTTGAAAACTATATTCAGTAGATGATTTCCCTTCGTAGCACTATCCCTGTGGGTTCGACAACCTTCGGGTACTTATAAATTTATTTGTCCTATGCTATAATTTGTATGCAGATTTAGCATCGATCAAGGAGCGAGGTACTTCATGAGCCTCATTGATGATCACTCAAGGAAGGTGTGGGTCTACATCTTGAAGAATAAGAGTGATGCTTTGGAGACCATCAAGAAGTGGAAAGTGCTGATCGAAAATCAGACTGGAAGGAAGGTGAAGAGGCTGCGAACTGACAATGGCCTTGAGTATTGCTCGAAGGAGTTCGAGAGGTACTGTTCGAAGCACGGTATTGCGAGGCACAAGATAGTGGCTGGAACACCTCAGCAGAACGGATTGGCGGAGAGGTACAATCGGACGTTGCTGGAAAGAACGAGGTGTATGTTGTTCGGTACAATATTACCCAAGTCGTTCTGGGAAGAAGCAGTGACTACTGCAGCTTATTTGATCAACCAGTGCCCCTCGACTGCACTAGGTTTCAAGACACCAGAAGAAATATGGTCTGGTCATCCTCCGAATTTTAGCAACCTTAGAGCTTTTGGTTGCGTGGCTTATGCGAACATCAAAGGAGATAAGCTTGGGAGGAGGGCATTGAAATGCACATTCATTGGGTACCCCGAAGGTGTGAAAGGGTACAAGTTATGGTGTCTCGAGCCGTATGTAAGAAAGTGCATCATTAGCAGGGATGTGACGTTCAAGGAGGAGCTGGTAGAAGAACTGGATACAAGGGCCGGGGAACGGGAAAATATCCTTGAGAAACAAGGTAGTGCTTCAGAGGAACATTCTGACAAGGTCGAAGGAGATAGATCAGTTGTTGAGATTGAGGTGGAGCCGACCAGTAGGTCGAAGAGAGTACCTCAGGTGGATGGAGAGATCGAGGTGGTTCGAGGGTTATGTGCGCTTAATCTCGTGAGAGATAGGGAATGAAGGCAGATAAGACCTCCCACTCGATTCGGATATGCTGATGTGGTGGCATATGCCTTTGTTATGGCGGAAGAGGTAGAGCTGGATGATACTGAGCCGAAGAGCTATACCGAGGCCATAACTTGTAAGGAGAGGCTCAAATGGCTCGATGACATGAAGGAGGAGATGAGTTGGTGGATAAGCCGAGGGAGAAGCAATCGATAGTTAGCTGTAAGTGGATCTTCAAGAAGAAACAAGAGGTTTCTGTGGTTAGATTCAAGGCTAGACTAGTTGCTCGAGGCTTCTGGCAACGGGAAGGTGTGGATTATGGAGAGGTGTTTGCGCCGGTGGTGAGACAAAGGTCTATAAGGCTGATATTGTCGTTGGTTGCTCGGTACGATATGGAGTTGGAGCAACTGGATGTGAAGACCGCATTTCTGTACGGAGAGCCGGAAGAAAGGATCCTTATGACATAGCCCGAGGGCTTCGAGGAAGCTGGTAGCGGGGAGAAGGTGTGTCTTCTCAAGAAGTCATTGTATGGATTGAAGCAGTCTCCAAGGCAGTTCGACAAGTTTATGGTTCAGCAGGACTTTGTTCGATGAAAACATGACCCATGTGTGTATTTTCGAGGTGATAATATGGAGACTTGAATTTATCTACTGTTGTATGTAGATGATATGCTGATAGCGAGTCGAGATAAGCAAGGGATAACCGAACTGAAAGAAGCTCTCAGTCAAGAGTTCCAGATGAAGGATCTCGGTTGTGCTCGAAGGATCCTGGGTATGGAAATTGTTCGAGACAGAGCTCAAAGAAGACTCACATTATCTCAAGAGGGATACTTGATGAAAGTTCTTGAGAAGCATGGAATGAAGGATGTAAAGTCTGTGCTCACTCCGTTAGTAGCTCATTTCAAGTTAAGTGCTGTTGGGAAACTCATCGAGGAGGATAAGGAGCTTATGAGAGGTGTTCCTTATGCGAGCGTTGTCGGTTCATTAATGTATGCTATGGTCTGTACGAGACCGAATCTTGCTTATGCTCTCAGCATGGCTAGTAGGTTCATGGCCGAACCAGGAAAGAGCATTGGGCAGCTCTGAAGTGGGTCCTCAGGTATGTTCGATGGACAGTTGGAAAGGGTCTAGTCTTCGAGGATGATGGTTCGAGCTTGAGGCTCCCAGTCGAAGGGTTTGTGGACTCAGATTATGCAGGATGTATGGATACGAGGAAGTCATTGATGGGTTTTTTGTACACATCGTATGGAACGACGATTAGTTGGAGAGCAAGTTTATAGAGGGTAGTTGTCTTATCTTCAACAGAGGCGGAGTACATTGCCTTGACCGAAGCGATTAATGAAGGTCTGTGGTTGCTCGGATTCATGAATGAGCTGAGAATTAATCAAGGAAAGATGAAGGTTTCCTGTGATAATCAAGGTGCTTTGCAGCTGGCAAAGAATGACATTCATCATGAGAGAACTAAGCACATCGATGTGAAGTTTCATTTTATTAGAGATGTGGTGGCAGCCGGAGAGGTCGAGCTGCACAAGGTTAATACTCTCGATAATCCTGCGGATATGATTACGAAGTCAGTTCCAAGTACTAAATTCGAGTACTGTTTGGAACTGATCAAACTGTTGAAGTCGAACTGAAGAGGAGGTGCCAAGTCGAGGTGATATTGAGCCTAAGGTGGAGAATTGTTAGAGTAGTCTCAATATCTAGCTAGAAAAGTAGTTCGCTAATGGGTCGAGACTGGGTCGATGTAGTTCGACGAAAGTGGATTGAGTCGTGTAGGTCGAGGAACTCGTGGTGCAGTTCGAATTGGATAGATATGAAAAATATATTTTGTGTATCTTGTTTCCTTGTTGGACAAGATTTATCCTTATTGGTATTAGATTTGGATAGGAATAAATCTATTAGATAGATTTAGTTTTAGATATATCTTACCATATCTAGGTCTTATATTCCTTATGTATTTAGGAATATCTCCCTATATATACCCCTGCTCCCCACCAATTTTAATTGTCACATACTTTGTATTTTCTTCACCATAATAATATCATCACCGAGGAGGCTTGAAGAGTGGACGTAGAGCTTACGCTCGAACCACTAGTATTCTTTGTGTCGTTTTATTTTCTGTTAGTTATTTGTGTCTGCAATCACTTCAATTCACAACAATTAGTATATTATTAGTATCTAGTCTTTGGCTCATATCAATTACATAATCCATAGCTTAATACTTATTTATATTAAAGGAATAATCCACAAATTAACTAAAGATTTTCAATAACAATTACTCCCTCCGTCCCATTATATTAGGGACGGAGGAGTGTGCATAAAAACCAATGTGCATTAGTGTAGAATAATTAATATTTTATTGATGAGTGGGAAAATGTTACCTTTTTAGGAAAAGGGACTAATAAATGGGACGGACCAAAAAGGAATATAAGACTAATATAATGGGACAGAGGGAGTACTTTATAATTTCGTCATCTTGATAACATAACTTATACTTGCTTAAATCATATATAATATTTGGATGTGCCTTATTCATTGTCCAGTAAAATATTATTTATATTTGTTAAAACATAACTTGTTAGACATTAATCATCCATGTAAATATATTTCGTACGAATAATTAATTATTATATAAAGATGTTTTAATAGAGTACAAAAGTTTTGCGCAAATGGCGGGTCGGAAGCGGAGGTTGAGATGGCGGCCAGAAAGTGAAAGGTTGAAGAGGCGCAGGCGTAGGGCATGGTGTTTCTTGTAGCTTTCATCACTTTTAGAGAGAGATATGTTTGTCTTTAGAAGACTTAGGCAATAGTTATACACTCTCGTGTGCATTGTGCAGTATATATTTATTTTCTTATAAAATAAATAAATATATATTATTTTGAATTAACCATTTTTGGTTGATTAAACCCTTATGATTTTGTTTTTGAACATCACTCCAAAAGACATCATATTAATGGGAGTATGTGAATTCTTTTATATAGGGAATTCTTTCCTGAATTACTCAAAATGGGACAATTGAATTTTGATATAACCAACAATGCATTCATTGAATAATAACAAATTAATTAAAGGTCCAATCATATCTCTAACTATATGAGTTTTTCAAATTTAATCCAAACTATTCAAATGTTGAAATAAATATTCATTCTATTCAAACTGTGTAAATATAAAAGACCAATAATTTTATTTATTATTTTTATTAAAAATTATGTTTGAATTACACGTGACATTTAGAGGGGGCATTAATTTGTTGAGTTCGACTTTGAACAATACATTAAGTTTTACGTTGATTGGAAAAAATAACTTGTCCTATATTAATTTGCATAATTTTAATTAGTTTATATATTTATTTGAGCATTCGAATTATTTGAATCAGACTTGAAAAATGTGTATAATTTGGAATATAATTGAACATTTTCCTAAATTATAAATGCATTAATTGTAAATTATAATGATTATATATTTACTATATTTGTTATTAACTTTTAAAACTAATGTATTGCTACTTTTTTTTAAAAAAATCATTTATTTAAACACACTTTACATGTTACAATAGAGCTCAAACTCATAATATGTTGATCATAGATAGAATATATGCTTTTACGATTGCACTCCGAACAAGGGACTGTATTGCTACTTTTAGTAACTGCATTTGTAAGGGAAAAGATAGTTAATTAATCGGTCATCATTATATTTTCATTCTTTCCCGACCTCGGAAAAATTTCATCATATATAGTACACGAACATATGGGATGAAATATTCCTTTCTCATTTAAATTGTAAGTTCCAATTAATGAAAAAAAAAAAACTTGGATCACTAGATTTCCATTCCTTACGAATATAATCTAAAAGTCTACATTTCAGTGTTAAAAATTTGCATTTAATTCATAACATTTATTATTTATTAAAAATAATATGACACTTTTGATTTCAGAAATAGAAAGCTTCAAACAAGTCACATGCGACCAAATCTTAGCCAAGATTCATATGTTATTTAGTGGGAAAAGGTTAAATAAAATTATAAATAAAATATGTTATTTTAAATTTAAATTTAACACAAATTAATTATCCTTTTATTGGGTCAACCATAGTTGTTCTTAGTCTTTAAATAGAAACCCGATCACGATGACAAGCTTCCTAAAGAAGAGACAATGAAAGGATATTTCTTTTTTTGAGATAAGATGGAAGGTTAATTGACCCGAGTCTTTGCCTTTATATCTTTCATAAATGAAAAGGTCTTGGGTTAGACAGGCCTAAACGATTTAGGTGGATTTTATCCATTAACCCAAGCCCAAACCCATATAATATACCCTAATTGGGATTAATAAACTCTAATTGGGATGGATCAACCTATTTGGGTAGGATAAAACCCGCCTAAACCGTTTAGGCCTGCCTAACGCAAGTTTTTGCCTTCATAAATCAATATTTATTTAGATTATTTTAATTAAGTTTGCCCAACATGTGTTGTAGAGGAGAAAGATTATAAAGATGAACCAATTACCAAATTACCTTTATAATGAAAAGTATTTTATACACCATAATAAAGATCGAAATTTTCAAATTTAAGAAAATCTGCCGCACCCATTTTTTGATCCATTGATAAAAAATTGTATATATATTTACATATATATCATATTAGTAAATTCAGCAACATCTTATGCATGGAATGAATAACTCTAATCAAGTCCAACTTCAGCTAATATTGGATTGAATGAATCCGCGCGTATTGGAATAATTCGCTGAGGCTGATATCCAAAGAATTTGGCCACACTCCCGCAAAACTTACGTACACGCTTTCTGCAAACTCTAAACCTCCAAATTTCACCTTCCTCGTCCTCGTCCTCATCCTCGTCGGGAATTACGAGCTTGTCGCCAATCAAGCTGAAGAGCTCACCTGATTCGATCGACAAACAGTTAATATAAATCAGGTAAAATGAGGAAAAAAAAGGCGAGTAGAAGCAGCTCTTACCAGTAGATAGTAGCACGAAAATCAAGCAAACAAAAGAGCTTGCCCAAGATGGGAGCAAGACTGTGGCGAGAGCAGATGCTGCAGCATAAGCGAACCAGACCAAGAGGAGCTGTGCCACGGCGGTGAAACGGCTCACCGGAGATCGAAGAGGTATAACATGGATGAAGTAGTAGAGCATGAAGCTGGAAATCGCGAAGATCATCGTGGTGGGGTGGGTGGAGAATAGGGTTTGCTTGCTATCGTTGGCGCGGTTTTTGAGTTGCAAGAATGCAGCGAGCTGAGAGATTACGAAGGCGGTGAGTTGGTGGAAGGATTCGGTGAAGTCAGGCATTTTGCGCAGACAATATTCAGAGGACACTATAAATAAATAATGTGGGTCGATCTCTTTTTATAATGTGATGAATCTGATTATAAAACTATTTGGAATTTATTTTTATAGAAAACAGAATATATGTATATGTAGGGTTGTACTCCCTCCGTCCCTTGGCATTAATCCCATTTACTTTTGGCACAGTTACCAATATTTGTGAGTGTAGTAAAATTAATATTTTATTGATGTGAGGAGATTTTTTTCCATTTTAGGAAATGAGACTAATAAGTTGGAACGGACGAAAAATGAATGTGGGACTAATGCCAAGGGACGGAGGGAGTATTTAAATAAAAACTCATTTTAAAAAATGAACTAAAAATTTAAGTTTTATGGAGTATTTTATTATAGTGCATATGATACTTATTATAATACATTTACATGATACTTTACTATATTACTTCAAAAATAATTTAGAAGTGAGTACAATATCTCAATAGAATAAATTTGGAATATATTATATAATATACATAAAAATATTTTATATATATATATATATATATATATATATATATATATATATATATATTTAATAAAAAGAAATGTTTTGGTTGTACCCCAATTCAATAGGTAGATCCGTCTTTGCACTTAATAATGATGTAATGTTTGACGTGCACTGTAATTGAAATTTATAATTCATTACTGGAAATGAGTTCTTATTTGAATGCACTATTGTATGTATATGGTAGCTAACTTTAGGGATGAGCAAAACTGAACCGAACCGAATCGAATCTTAAACTGACGGTTTTGGTTCAGTTCGGTTTTGAAACTTCAAAAATTCGGTTCAGTTCAGTTTTAACCGAAATATGGCAGTTTGGTTCGGTTTGGGTGATTCGGTTCGGTTTGGTCAGTTCTAAAGTTGTGGATTTAGATTTGTAGATTTGCTATATTAGGATTGTTTTTAAGTGAATGTGTGTTGGAACATTAAATATATATATATATATATATATATATATATATATATATTAATTTAATTATTTTATAAAAATGTACCAAACATTTCGATTAAAATAAAAATCAAAATCGCCGGTTTGGTTCGGTTCAGCAATTTGGATGGTTTGGTTCGATTTTCAGACTGAACCAACCGTTGCTCACCCCAAGCTAACTTTCACACAAAAAAAAAATACTTAAAGACTTCGAACACGTCACACACCATGGTTTTAGTAATTGAGTGAGTGTCTTGGGACACGTGCGTGTGTTTTTTGAGATGGTAAGACTTTTGAGCGCATTTCATTCCGAATTCATTTTACATTTTGCGTATTCTATTCGAAATGTGCATTCGCTTCGAAATGTATTTTATATATAGCATATCCTGTTTGGAATGTGTATTTCAAACAGAGAATGTGCATAGTGTAAAACACATTCCGCTTGGAATGTCTCACTATGTCAAAAATACAAAAAAAATAATTTGTTGTAGTATTTTCATATGCTCGATGTGTCCTTTTAGAATTGTCTTCAAGGGATTTGACACAATAATCAATGTGGATATAGATAGAAAAAATTAGTATTTAATTAATGAATATATATTAAATAATACAGACGAAAAATGAAAGATAGACAATTAAAGTGAGGCGGAGGAAGTAATATTTCTTTCGTTTGGTTTTATTTTTTTATCTTGTTATTCAATTGATTTGTTGGGACGCATCTCGAATCATCCCGGAAAATTCAGACACGACGACTATTCATAAGCATACTTAATTAAAATAATACAAATATTAATTTATGAAAGACATAAGGAAGGGCAAAGACTCGGGTCCATTAGCCTTTTATTTTATCTCGGAAAAAAAAATCGCCTTTATTTCATTGTGTTCCTTTAGGAAGCTTGTCTCCTCCAACTTGTCTGTAATCAGGTTTCTTTCTAAAATATAAGAACAATGGTTGAGAGATAAAAGGATAATTTTCGTTAAAATTAAATTAACAAGACACATATAATTTATAGTTTAATTAAATCTTTTCCCACGAAATAATATATGGATTTTTTTATGAATTTTCTATTTCTTAAATCAAAACAAATATTATATTACATTCAAGAAATAGTAAATTTTATGAATTAAATTAAAAATTTTAATAAATAAATGTAAAATTTGAAATCTTTAAGATTATATTTGAATGGAATGGAAATGTAGTGAGGCCAATATTTTATTTTATTTTTTGGATTTTTGACAAATAAACCAAACCCGCCTTAATTAATATGTAACTTAGTATATGTGCATGGACCACGTAGTAGAGCATGAAGCTGGAAATGGCGACGAACATGGTGGTGTGGAGAATAGGGTTTGTGTGCTATCGTGGTTGCAAGAAGTCAAGACATATTTACGAAGGCGGTGAGTTGGTGGAAGGGATCGGTGAAGTCAGACATTTTGCTATGCACTTTGAGTGTATATTCAGTGAAACAATAAATAATGCTTAAGGGTCGATCTATTTTTATAATGTCATCAATTATATTAATTATTTGAATTTTATTTATATCTATACTAATACTAAAGCAAAGAAGTAGTTGCAAGAAAAAAAAGGAGGGAACAGTTATTTGAGCAAATAAATTATTAGTTCATTTATCAAGAAACATTATGATATAATTAAATAATTATTACTTAATACAAATGATTATAATCAAATTTGTCTAATAAATATCTCAAATTTGGTTTTTGATTTCTATATTCTATAATAATCAAAAAAATATTTTATTTTTCTCCATTAATTATCAATAAAATATATATATTTTTTTTATCAAGATCTAGATAATTTATAATTGGATCATTTATACAAATTTGATTATCACTGACTATAAATAAACTCATATAAACATAGAAAATTGGATGGTGATTACCAAATAAAATTGTTTTTAAAATTATATTTTTTTAATATTGTAAAATAATAGTACTTACCAATAATATTAATAAATTAATATCATTAATAAATATTATATATATATATATATATATAATTCTCTATGATTTTTATAAATCCAAATTCATTTTTATAATTTAAAATACTGAATAGTATATAACATGTACTATAACTAACAATAAGTAACACACCAATATAATTATTTATAGAATTATATAATATTATATATAAAATCATAGTCGTAACTAATAAACTATAATGAATATCACACGTTTTTTTTTTTTTTTTTTTTTTCCAATTCTTATGCCCCTCTACATTTTAAAATCACTAGATTACTAACAATTAACTTTAAAATGTAGATACATCACTTTGATTTTTTTTTCTTTTATTTAGTTTAGTATTTTTTATTTTATGCTAAAATATATAAAATGTGTTCATCAATTTGATTTTTTTATTTTACTTTTTAGTGTTTTCTGTATGTTAAAAAATATAAAATGTGCGTAAATAAAATAATTTTTTATTTTATTTAATCTAGCATTGGTGAGCAAGTTGAAAATGTGTACTGATAATCATATCTATTGAACACACAACTATTATATGTATAATATTTAAATTATATTGTGACGTATATTAATTATCTAAAATTATAAATATCATTTATTACATTATTTCTTAATTTAATAATATTGTGCGACGCACAGGTGAAATACTAGTAATATGTTAAAAGAAAATAGTCTAGCATAACCGATCCCTCCAAAACTTTTTATTTTTATTTTATATTATTTATTTATTTTCTATTATATTATAAATACACAATTGTAATATGAAATATAACAAGACTATATTTTTCATTTTGTCTTTAAATATTTTATCTCACCAATTTATTATATTTAATATTTTTAAATAATATATATTTAATGTTTTTTACAGAATAATATTTAAATCAAACCCCATAACCTTTGTATTTGATATAATTTCTTTTTAATTTTATTATAATTGTACACACACATATATATATATATATGTGTGAGATAGACATATACTATTATATTGAAGCACAGGAACAAAAGAGCACAACATATTGTATTGTATTACTAAAAATAAAATTGTATTGTAATAAAATTTCAGATAAAAAAAATTACTTCTGTTATAGATTTCAAAATCATAAAATTTGACATATTACTTTAAAATTGTGAACTATGGATAATTTATATATGATTATTTCCATTTAGTTGGAGGATATGTTAATAATATTTATTCCAATATTACGAATTTAATCATGATGATTTTTTATATTATAATCCATGAAATTTTAAATATATAAATTTCAAGAACATTCGTAACTTTAAAAGAAACATTTTGGTCCTTTAGATGACTTAGCAATTCCTAACCACTAAACATATTGATAATTTATTTGATGTCCTTTTTTACTTGTTGGAACTTTAATTTCACATTGTTACTTTTTTTTATGCATTCATGACATAAGCTACAATATTGCATTTATTAGAATGTGAATATTTTCTTTTAATTATATACTTTTATTTTCTAATATTTAAAACTACTTTTATTTCTTTTGAATTCAATTCGGGTACGAAGATTAGAATAAACTTATAAAAAACAATATTTATTTAATTTTATATTAACTATAAATAATTACATGATTAAGTGGAATATGAGTTTATATTTAGAGCTACTTATAATTTTAAATATATTCTTAGATTATTGCGTAAGTGATTAAAATATTTTATTTGTGTCTAATAAATTATAAAATTTATATACAATTGAAACTTCTAAATAGATCAAAATCTAAATTAATAAATTTTATGTATAAAACTTTTTACCGTTTAACGCAAGGTGTAAGTCAGAAATTTTGTTTTGCACTTTGAGAGTATATTCAGTGAAACAATAAATAATGCTTAAGGGTCGATCTCTTTTTATAATGTCATCAATTATATTAATGATTTGAAATTTATTTTTGTCGAAAACAAAATCTTTGATTTTTGTCCGACGAGCCAGGTTATTTTAAAAAACAAAATATTTCATTTTACAAATTATTCAAGTTTTCTCAAATATATTATAAATTATCCATATTATAAAAATATATTACAAACTATCAGGTTGGTTCCAAATTTAGACGGTATCAAATTTCCGGCGACGTAATGTTAATGTGGCTTGCCGGATGAAATGTCAATGTTTGTAAAATCCCACATCATCAACTAAATATATTACAAATTATTCAGATTTTCTCAAATATATTACAAACTATTGAATTTTCTCAATTATATTACAAACTATATATATTTCCTAGATAAATATTCAAACTATAAAATTTGTCTTAAATTTATGATGAAATCATATTCATTTATATTTTAGAATTTAAAATAAATATATAATTATACTTAAAATATGTAAGCATATTAAAAAATAAATAAACACTAATTTGAATTTTGTATTTCTTTTGGCTATCGTTTTCCACTGCGCCGAACAAAAAAATTAAATATTTTTATAATTAATAATTATTGAGGGTAAAAATATCAATAATAATTAGTAATTATTATAATATTCTTATTAATAATTTTTTTCCGACGAAGTGACAAATGATAGCTTAAGAAATAAAAAAATGAAAATAAGTGTTTATTTATTTATTTTTTAATATGTCAAGAATTTTTATTTAAATATTTTTAAATATAATTATATGTTCAGTTAAAATTTTAAAATAAAAATAAATATGATTTCATCATAAATTTAAGATAAATTTGACAGTTTGAATATTTATATAGGAAATATATATAGTTTGTGATATAATTGAGAAAATTCGATAGTTTGTAATATATTTGATAAAACCTGAATAGTTTATCATATATTTGGTTGATGACGTGGAATTTTACAATCGTTGACCTGTCATCCGGCAAGCCACATCAACATTCTGTCGCCGGAAATTTGATCTTGTCATAAATTTGGAACAAACTTAATAGTTTGTAATATATTTTTATAATATGGAGAGTTTGTAATATATTTGAGAAAACTTGAATACTTTGTAATATAATTAATATTTTTCGCATTATTAAATTATTATTATTAATTTATCAAAAAATTAAAATGAACTATTTGATACTACAAATGTATTTTTAAATTGATGGAAGGTATTTAAATGAGTTTTTTACACAAAAATATATTTACCTATATTTTAAATATTATAAATGCTATTTATGATATATAAATTAAAATACTACTTTAAAATTAATCAATTTAAAAAATGTTAAATCTTATTTTAAAAGTATTTAGTGATAGACCATGGAATGGAGTGAATATTATATTGATAAAATGGTGTTTTAAATTAAATATTAATAATATTTTGCTATAAGGGTAAAATATTCTTGTCCTTTCTATGGGATAATTTTTGGCGGGAAACTGTGAAACTTTTTTAATACATATAACTAGATTTACAATAACACACAGTTGCGCCAACAAAAGTTCTTCAAACTAATATACAAATAATATAATTTAAAATAATATGATAAATGATATTTCCTCTGTTCCATGAAATTAGTCTTATTTTCAATTTTTTGCATGTATCATATAATAGTTCAATTATCAAAAATGGAAAAGTAATTGTTAGGAATATTGTTAGACCCTCAAATGTAAACCAATTCATTATCATAGTATGATATGTTTTGGTGGATCAAAGCAATAGCAACTCAGTATCGAGTCAATTGTAAAAAGTCTTATATAGAAATTAATACTCGAGTTGTAATAGATTAAGAATAAGAAAGGCTCAAGTTTGGTGAAGGAGTCAACAAACTCATCCAATTACTGAAGATTGCTTAAGATCAGAACGACCAAAGATGCGAAGGAAGCGACGAGAATGCTGGAAGAGGAGCTCTAGCAATCTACGGAGAGATTCAACGGATAACAGTAGTCAGCAGACGATGATCATCAATCGGCAATTAAGAGAAAGATCACAAAGCTAAATATCAGACGAAGTACAAGTTACGAGAAGAACAAACCAACCAAGAGGATGGAATAATCATCATGAAGAAAAAAGGGGTTCAGGCCTACAAAGGATCCGTTCTGACAAGAGACGGCTAAATACAAATGCTACGCCAATCAAAGACGAAGGGACTTGAAGAGTCTCTGTCCACCGCAGAAAAAGGAAGCATTCAGATAGGCGAGCATTCCCTTTGAGTCTAACAGATAAGATTCAAGCGGCTGTTTGAATCTTCACCTATAAATAGGTGTCATCCTTACTTGATTCAAAGGTTCACGACTTCGTACATACAAGAGATAACGAAAGAGATCAAATTTATTCTCTCCATCACACGAATTCATCCGAGCTAAGATCTTAATAGAAGCTTTTCACAAGCTCTCATAATAGAAGCTCGAAGACCTGTGAAGTTTATCTTCCAAAGGTATATTTGGGATTTTCTCTATTCCAGAAAGAATCTAGCAGTCACTATTGCGGTGCAGGAGTGATTCGTACGGGCTACGCTAACACAAGGATAGGTTTCGGTAAGAACTATAAAACTCCCAGCAATCGACGTCCGAGGAGAAGGGAGGTTTGTCCTCACTCTAAGGAGCGACACCCTTTGAAGATTGGAGATCTAGGTGCTTGAAGGTGCGCGCTGACCATACGGAGAAGCTGCTCAACGTTAGAGATCAGGCTTGACCTTGTACTCATTCTTCTAGTGAATTTTCAGTCAGAGAGTGGACTGGAGAGTGGACGTAATCGTTCGAACCACTATAAAAACCCTTGTGTTGTTTACTGCTTTGCTACGCTATATTGTTTGCTGATTAAGTCATTTGAAATTCAACACACCAAGTGTTGTAGTATAAACTGCAATCAATCTAACGATTAAACGAGCTAAAACATTTAGAAAAACACTTGCTAAGTCGAGACCTTAGCAGGATACGTGCAAGATAAACATTAATACTTCCGCTGCAATATCATAACTCTGATTGGGGACCAACAAGTGGTATCAGAGAGGCTGGTCTTTACAGACTAGCTGCTTCTGAGTCGCTAAGGACCAGATTCAGATTTTTCTTGCATATCTGCATTTTTGTGATTAGCTCAGGTTCAAGCAAATGGCGCACAACGCAGAGCTTCCCAAGTTTACTCCAGAATCCTACTCTACATGGAAAAAGAGGTCGATGATCACACTAATTAACGTGCATCCAGAGATGAGATGAGTGATCGAAGTTGGACCTATCAAAATCCAGAAGGTGAAGACAAGGGTCGGAGAAAACGTAGAAGGACCAGATGAAATGGTGGATAAGCCTATTGAAGAATGGACTCAAGACGAATAAGCCCGTGATCAAATAAATTACATCGCCATGGATCTCATATTAGGTGCCTTGCCACCTACTCTAATGGCTGGAGCGTTGGAATACGAAAGTGCCAAAGAAATATGGGATTTTCTCAGCACTCTGGATAAGGAATCGGACCAGATGAAAAGAAACAAGCTACAACAATGGGTAGACAGGTACGAATCTTTTTGTTTGATTCCAGGTGAAACCATCAAGGACATGGAAGCAAGATTCAACAAGATTGTAGTTGAGTTAAAGAAGTTGGGAAGAACATATGAACTTCCTGACATGGATTCGAAGATTCTCTCAAGACTACCTAAGGAGGATTAGTTTGTCAAAGTAACCAGTCTAAAGGATAAGGATCTGTCAAAGATTAGCACCAAAGACGTATTCGCTCAACTGGAAGCCCACGAATGGGATATCGCCTAGATCAACAAAAATGAGGTTGTTCGCCCTGAAGTTAACATTGAAGAACCAATGGAAGGTGCGGCATTCTTCGTGAAGAAAGATGGATAGAAGGGGAAAACCAAGAAGCCATTCCACTCAGATCGACTTGTTCAGTCCATTTCAGCAAAAGAGATTCCTTCCATCAGCGGATCTCACTTCAAAGAAGATGAATGCTCCGTGAGCGAGCTGGAGAAACAAATGAAGTGGCATCAGAGACTATTGTTGAAGGCAAAAGAAAAGAAAGGAGATCTCCAGCAAACTCAATCAACGAACAACAAAAGCAACAATCAAGCGCAAGAACATGCTACGAGTGCAATTCCCCAGATCACCTAAAGTTTGAATGTCCAAAAGTAGATCTTAAAGAAAGGGAACGACTGAGAATGTTGTTCGAAAGACGTGCATCTAAGGCAGTCACCAAAGCATTGCTGACGAGAACAGAACTACCAGACATCCCTGTCTATGACGACGAAAACTACTCATCAGAAGATGAAGAGGATGTTTTAGTAGTGTTCATGGCAGACATGAATGAAGAGCAGACTGGAGAATCAACTCTAGCTGCCACAGCAAACCAGGTAACAAACACTAATATGTCTATTGCTTCAATTTTTGATAATCTGCATGACACTTTTGATTCATGTTGCTCAAAGTCAGATGAGATAACTGTTGAATACCTGTTAAAAGAGTTTTCAAAAGTTCATGCATTAAGGATGTTCTAGTCATAGAAAACTCCTCTCTGAAATCTCAACTTTCAAGTTTGAGCAGTGAGATTGATAAATCGAGGTCAGCAGATGAGGAACTTTGGAAGTTAAAAACCGAATTTTCCATCTTAAGCAGTAGCTATAATATCTCGAGACAGGAAAATGAAACTTTGAAAAATAGTTACTCTGTGCTAAATGCATGTCAATGCAAATTTTCAAAAAGCACGAGAGATTTAGATGATATTTTAAGTGTCCAAAGAAGTTCGAAGAACTTTGCTGGAATAGGTTTTGATAGTGAAAAGTCTTGCATTGCTGAAACGAGTAAGTCAAAAAGGATTACTTTTGTCCCAGCTACTGGGAATATTCAGAAGATTGCTAGGAAAGATAAGAGGGAAAAAGCTAAGTCAATTGAACAGTAGAAATAATGGCAGACCAATATCCCTCAGCTGACTGCTCGAAAAGATTAAATTTTTGATCTGCTGAGAAAAGCCTACAAAGTCAATGTATGTTACCCAGCAGACTGTTCCATCTGCTAGGACGATTCATACAAATCCTAGCAATGCTAAACAATCTACTAAGGTTGCAAGGAAGCCAACATACACTTCAAGTAGAAGGAACATCTACTTGAGGCCAGAGTCCAATTCAAATTATTTTCAAAAGACAGTGATGGCTCAACACACTACTTCACATCCCTATGTTGATTATAGAAATTATGCTAACATGAACAGAAAGGAGGTGAGACGTGATGAAAAGAGAAACATCAAAATCACGAAAGTCTGGATTCCCAAGGGAATGATCCAGTATACTAATCATGCAGGACCCGTAGTAGATCGGGTACCAAAAATATAACTTCTTTGTTTTGCAGGAACATGGTTCAGAAAGAAGATTATCAAGAAAACTTAAAGAATGGATCTTAGACAGCGGATGCTCAGGTCACATGACAGGAGATGAAGAGATCTTCACAGAACTTCACAAATTCCGAGGAGCCTCAGTCTCATTTGGTGATAACTCCAAGGCCAGAGTAATCGGAAGATGGTGCATCGAGCAAAATGGAATGCGAATAATCAATGTTGCCCTCATCGACAATCTCAAGCACAATTTACTGAGCATCAGTCAGCTAAGTGAAAATGGATATATTGTTTCCTTCTTTGACACGGGTTGCGAAGTTGCAGATAGAACCATAGGTGAAGTAAAGCTCAAAGGAATCAGAAAAGGAGGACTTTACATTGTTGATCGGGAAAGTGGTCAAGAAGCATTGTGCTTCATAGCATTGAACAAGGAAGAAACAAATTGGCTATGACAAAAAAGGCTAACGCATTTGAACTTTAAAACCATCAATCATATTTCTAGAAATAACATTGTTGCGGGTTTACCTTAAGAAACCTTCAAGAAGGCAGGAGTATGCAAAGCCTATCAACAAGGAAAACAAGCCAAAGCGTCCTTCAATTCAAATCCAGAAAAGGGCACTTCCAACAGAATCCTTGAGCTATTGCACATGGATTTATTCGGCCCTGTGACACCACCCATTGTGGGTAACAAACTCTATACTCTAGTTGTTATTGATGACTATTCCAGGTACACATGGGTGAGGTTACTCAAAAGCAAGGACAAAGTGAAAACTATCCTTCCGAAGCTGATAATTAGAGTTCAAAATGACAAGGAGCTCACGGTCAAAAGGATAAGATTCGACAACGGTACAAAATTTTGCAATGGAGTATTGATGGACTTCTGCGCAAATGCTGGGATAGGACATGAAAGGTCCACTACAAGAACACCTCAGCAGAACGGCTTGGCAGAAAGAAGAAACAGAACCTTAAAGGAAGTCGTGCGTACAATTCTTTTCGATATGGATCTAAGTCAAAAATACTAGGGAGAAGCAGTAATGAATGCTTGCTACACGCAAAACTGGAGCGGATTGAATCTTCGCTTCAACAAGACTCCATATGAAGTATACAATGGTCGTAAGACTTCTTTATCTCATCTTCGTAGTTTTGGTTCACCAAGTTATATCCAAAATAATGGAAAATCAAAATTAAGTACTTTCTCTCCCAAGGCCGATGAAGGAGTATTCCTAAGATATGTGCATCCATCTCATAAGGGATATAGAGTACTTAATAAGACTACCAAACTTGTGGAAATAGCATGCAATGTTATTTTTTATGAAGCTGCTTTAGTACGCAGGACCACAGGAAACCAAAGAGATGAGTTTCATGAAACCAATGATGTCAATGGGACTTCGGGCTCGAATACTTCCAAAGCTGAATCGAATGATCTGACTAGGTTGATGAATGAATCATCATCTCTACTAGAGACCTTGACTGATCAGTCGACAGTTAAGAGGGTCGGTGATGCAATCGGTAATGCTAAGGCCACCACACAATCTCTCGAAGAGCTTACAAATCAATAGGGAACTAGTGGGGATAGGGACACCCAGCTATCTGAAGATTCCCAGTATGACGAGAGATCTACTGAAGACAATTATGCTGAAGACAACCAAGAGGAGATTGTTGCAGATAGGAGTATTAAACCAATAATACAAAGTCAAGAAGACAAAGTGCCAGAAGACAATCTTTCAGCAGAAGACGACTCAACAAGGGTATCAGACAACTTGGAGACTCTACAACTTGTTGATGTACCAGTGTCAGAAGAACCCATCAGACTATCCGGCAGTCAAGTCATTCATAGGAATATGAACATCAAAGGCCCAAATGGTTGCTAAGAGATGATCCTACTCAAGCGATTCTAGGAGATATTGCTGATCCAATCCGAACCAGACATAGTGCACTACTTGCCTGCTTCATATCACAAGAAGAGCCTACCAAAGTAGCAGAGGCACTCAAATCAGCAGACTGGATCAATGCGATGCAAGAGGTACTATCAGAGTTCACAAGGAATCATGTATGGGATCTCATCGTTCGTCCAACACATCAATCAGTAATAGGAACTAAGTGGGTATTCAAGAATAAGCGAGATAAAAATGGACTCGTCGTTCACAACAAGGCCAGATTAGTTGCTAAGGGCTATGCACAGTGCGAAGGAATATATTTCAACAAAATTTTGCTCCAGTAGCTCGATTGGAAGCAATCAGATTATTCCTAGCATATGCTGCTCATCATGGGTTCACAGTATTTCAAATGGACGTCAAGAGTGCATTCCTTAATGGTGAGTTGAAAGAAGAAGTCTACGTGGAACAACGCCCTGGTTTCGAATGAGGAGACAAAGTGTACAGACTAAGAAAAGCTCTCTATGGACTAAAGCAAGCTCCAAGAGCGTGGTAGGAGACGCTATCACAATTCTTGTTGAAGAACGGTTTCAGAAAAGGGAAGATCGACAGAACATTATTCTTGATCAAGGATGCTGAGGACATCTAAATTGTCCAAATCTATGTGGATGATATCATATTTGGATTAAGAAATTTGGGTCTCTGCGAGAAGTTTGCTCAACTTATGCAAACCAATTTCCAAATGAGTATTTTGAGGGGGAACATTTAGGAACTATACTAAGTCCGCGGGAGCTAATTTGCTGAGAATAGATTTGATAGGAAACTTTTGTAATCTCAGTAATAAGCTTACCCATGATCAACTAGAATTAGAGTCCAGATTTGAGGCTTTGGTCGCATCAAAAAGAGGAAAATTATTAGGAATATTGTTAGATATACTAAACCCTTGTCGTTGTTAGATCATGTATTCATATGTTTTGGTGCATCAAAGCTCTCGCAACTTAAGTATCGAGTGAAATGTAAAAGTCCTGTATGGGAAATATATACTCGAGTTGTAATAGATCTAGAAAAGAAGAAGAATCAAGAATGCTGAAGAAATCAGCAAACTTGATGATTACTGAAGAGTGTTGAAGATAACAAGGCTAGCAATACGAAGGAATGCTACAAGATGTTAAAGAAGTAACTCCAGCAAAATGCTACAAGATCTTAGCAAAGACTACTGAGATGCCAGTCATATGCAAATAGCCAGCAAACTACCATCAGAAATCAAGGAAGACATTGAAGTAGTAAATCAAAAGGATCCAAATTACAAGAAAACCCGACGAATCAGAGGATAGAACAATCATCAGACAAAAGGAGGTTTCAGATTTTAAACAAAAAGATCTGTTCTGACAAAGACGGCTACAGATAGAAGCTACGCCAATCAGAGACGAGAAGAGTTGAAGAGTCTCTGACCACTGCAGATAAAGGAAGAATGCAGATAGGCGAACAATGCCTTTGAGACTTACGGATAAGATTCAAACAGCCGTTTGAATCTTCACCTATAAATAGGTGTCATCCTAATTTGATTCAAAGGTGTTAGGATTGTATACTGAAAGCATATATGATTAAGTGTTTTGTACACTGGTCTTCATATATGTGTTGCCACAACAATGCTCGCTGCCTGATGAAACAAACATACGACGAACCATAATATCCTATTATCTCGCCTATAGGGATGACCATATGGTGTGTAGGAGATCACAGAGGATCATATGAGTCGTTTGACCTAGCGAGATATAAACAATATCACATCTGAGACAGTCCCTGGATAGGCTGTCGGTCTAAGCTGCGACACATCAGTTCATAAATGGGCTTATCCTAGCTACTTGATGTGTCGGTATATGGTTATGTATTGATGGGATCAACAGTGGGATGTGCCATTCTCATTGACATATGAATGAGCCAGATCCCTAACATACTTCCTATGATCTTAAACCTAACTGAAGGATAAGGGGCACACACAGATTGACCACACTTTGATTTACCAAGGTGGCGAGTCTTTCTTGTACTCTAATACTCGTATTTTGGGTGTTGTCAATTTGTGTGTGGTCTGCTTAGGCTGGACGTTAAGGTAAGCATATCCGTTTCAGGATGGTGACATTCCCTGAGAAGCTCACAAGGTTCATTATGCCAAACCCTGCAGGTTGAATTATTTAATTCATGCATAAGTGAAAAGGAGTGAGTGGTATTACTCAGGAAATAAGAGATTAATTAATTATGGTTGATCGTCATAAGCCAAATTAATTAATGAATGTCTAAAACCTTAAATATGTGGATCATGTTAGTTTGGTGCAACCCGTTCCTAATAATGTGGTAATAAAGGGGGGAGTCAGCATTGTTACCGTGGTGAAGGTTAAAACAATGTTTTATTAATTAATTATGTTCTGGGTTGAACAAGGAATGATTAATTAATAAAGAGGGCCCACTTTATTATTTGCATCTGGTCCCTGGTCTGGCCCATGAACTGCTCAAGCCCATTAAGGTTAGGGTTTCTCAAAACCCTAACACTATATATAGGCATTCTCTCTATCAGATCATAAAGACTTTTCATTATATTGAAAATAGAGAGAGAGAACGGCGGCGGCTGATCTGTGGGAGAAACTGATCGATTTCTCCATATCTCGGATCCAACTTGGTAGATAATCCTCACCAGATTTCCAAGGAGCAAGGGAACAGATCAGAAGATCAGATTTGTAGGAAAAACTATCCATCGCCGGTGTTCCATCTCAGATCTAAGTTTATTTCATCGTTTTATTCTCCAATCTAGATCTGTTGATCAAACGGTGAAATTAGGTATTCTCTAAATCCATCCTCTGCAATTAATTTTGTAGGAGCATGCATAGGATAGCATAGTTTATTTAATTGAAATTTGTTCCCGGTACCCTAAGAACGATCCTTGGCAAGAATTTAATTAATGGCAACTCATGTTGTCCATCGTAGACTCAAACCCTACAAAAGGTTTGTGAATTTTTACTTACAGAGATAACAAGAGGAATCTAAATCACTCTCTATATTACGCGAACTCATCCGAGCTAGTGCTTGATCGGAGCTTTCCCACAAAACTATCATACATGAAGCTCAAGACCTACGAAGTTAATCTTCCAAGGTTATTTTGGGATTCTCTCTACTCTAGAAAGAATCTAGCAATCACGATTGCTCTGTAAGCGTGATTCTTACGGGCATCGCAAACAAAAGGATAGATTCTGGGAAGAACTATGAAACTCCCATCAGTCGACGTCCAAGGAGAAGGGAGGTTTGTCCTCACTCTACGGAGTGACACCGGTTGAAAATTGGAGATCGAGGTGCTTGAAGGTGCGCGTAGACCAGACGGAGGAGCTGCTCAACGTTAGAGATCATGCCTGGCCTTGTACTCATTCTTCTAGTGAATTTTCAGTCATAGGACTGAAGAGTGGACGTAGAACAGTTGTTCAAACCACTATAAATCCTTGTGTCCTTACTGCTTTATTTCGTCACTACGCATTCGTGTATTTGAAACTCAACACATCAAGTGTTGTAGTATAAACTACAAGTTAACTTAATGAATATTCGAGCTAAAACACATTTGATAAACATTTGCTAAGTCGAGACCTTAGCAAGATACGTGCAAGATTGACTTAATACTTCCGCTCCATATAAAACACTCTGATCCGGGACCAACACATATCGACAGTCAAGATTAAAAAAATTACGTCTTCATTATATGTACTATAATGTTCATTATTCCATTTTAAGGGTATTTTTGTAATCCTTTTTCTCTCTCCTCCAATAAAATTATTAAAAATTATATATGATCGTAACTCATTCAATTTAAATTATTTTCTAACGTATTGTATATTAAATTAAAGATAATTTTATTATCTTTCGAATAAAATCTTTATTGCATATCTTTCGATTATCCTGCAGTGTTGATTCTTTAGGGTTATTTTTGTAATTTTAGGTTTTTTAAAATTTAAATAGTATCTCCTTCCATATTTAATTATATTGTTTATACCTTTTTTTCGCGCGATGTGATTTATTCTTCCTTCTTCGCTTGATTTGATTTATATTTCTTCTATCGATCATATTTTTTTTCTTTGTTTTTGGATTTCGCATTCATGTTCGGTCTCGACTTTGTTAATTGTAGTTGTTATTGAGTTCAGTTTTTTATTTTGGACTTCGGTCGTTTAAAGAAGACATGTTTGATCGAGCATCTGAAGGTAAGTTCATAGTTTTGTATTTTTTATTTTCGATGGTGTTCATGCTTCTTTTGATATTTTTTAATATTAAGAGATGATTTGATCTAGTTTTGGAATCGTAAACTCTGTTCTTAATTGATTCATTGTGCATGAATTTAGTTTAAAAAAATTGTTTTGTTCGGATGTTCATTTTTACTTTCACATTGTGCATCTTTAGTGTTAAATTTATGCATTTTTGTATCTTACAGGTTCATTTATTCCAAAGTGTGTTGATGAGATGAAGCATTTTAAGGGTAGAGTTTTTAGAACTATTGATGATGATATTGAGTTTTATAGGGACTATGCTCGTGTTGCTGCTTTGAAGAAGAAAATGTTTGAAGGTTTTTACGGTCGATATGTTCATGAAAATATTGAAGTGTTGCCTTCAATTATTGTAAAAACCAAAGGCAGTGGAAGTCGAATTGCTTCGAGGAATGAGAAAGCTCTTAGAATGTTGGATAAACCAATGAGAATGTGTGCAAAATGTAAAAAGTTGACCTATCGTGAATCATGGAATTGTGTCAAAGTCAAAAAGAATGTAACCAGAAATGCATGATAGCATTCTTATAGATACAAGTAGGATGGTCAAAAATGAACTTACGACAGTTAATGCGGTGTAATTTAACTTTTTACTTTGTATTTATGTAAAAATGAAGAAAACGGGCAAAAAATGAAGTAAATCAGACATAAAATGCAGGTTACTGTTTGTGTTTGAGTATTTTTACAATTTTAGCCTTTACTGCAGGATATTGGGGCAAAAATGCCGTCTTTTTAAATTTGCTGAGAATGAATCATGTTCGTCCATTTTATGAGATGGACTCGCCAGATCTATTCTAATTTCTCATAGTAACTTCTATTCTCACCTGATCACTACCATATATATATATATATATATATATATATATATATAGAGTAGTGATCATATGAGAAGAATTTTTAGTATGAGAAATGAGAATACATCTCAGCCTTTGATTTTGTGATTTGAACGCTCATGATCTATTTCACTCCGTGTGCAGTTTTCCTCGATTATCCTACAGTTTTGATTTATTAAGGTTATTTTTATAATTTTAGATTTTTAAATTTTAAATAGTATCTCCTTTGATATTTAATTAGATTTTTTATACCTTTTTCGCGCGATGTGATTTCTTCTTCCTTCTTCGTTCGATTTGATTTATATTTCTTCTATCGATCAGATTTTTTTAATTTTTCTTGATTTGGCATTCGTGTTCGGTCTCGACTTTGTTAATTGTGGATGTTATTGAGTTTTGTTTTTGATTTTAGACTTTGGTCATTTGAAGAAGACATGTCTGATCGAGCATCTGAAGGTTAGTTCATATCTTTGTATTTTTTATTTTCGATAGTGTCCATGCTTCTTTTGATGTTTTTTAATATTAGGAGATTATTTGATCTAGTTTTTGAATTGTAAACTCTGTTCGTAATTGATTCATTGTGCATGAATATAGTTTAAAAAATTTGTTTTATTCGGATGTTCATATTTACTTTTATATTGTGCATCTTTGGTGTTAAATTTATGCATTTTTGTATCTTACAGGTTCATTTATTCCAAAGTGTGTTGATGAGATGAAGCATTTTAGGGGCAGAGTTTTTAGAATTGTTAATGACAGTGTTGAGTTTTATAGGGACTATGATCGTGTTGCTGCTTTGAAGAAGAAAATGTTTGAAGGTTTTTATGGTCAATCGGTTCCTGAAAATATTGAAGTGTTGCTCCAGTTATTGTGAAAACCAAAGGCAGTGGAAGTCGAATTGCTTCGAGGAATGAGAAAGCTCATAGAATGTTGGATAAACCAAAGAAAATGTGTGAAAAATGTAAAACGTTGACCTATCGTGATTCATGGAATTGTGTCAAAGTCAATAAGAATGTTACCAAAAATTTATGATAGCATTCTTATAGATGCACGTAGGATGGTAAAAATGAATTTACGACAGTTAATGCGATTTAATTTTATTTTTTTAAATTTGTATTTATGTAAAAATGAAGTAAATCGGGCTAAAAATGAAGTTAATCGGGCTTAAAATGCAGGTAGCTATTTGTTTTTGAGTATTTTTACAGTTTTAACCTTTACTGCATGATATCGGGGAAAAAATGCCATCTTTTTTAATTTGCTGAGAATGAATCCTGTTCGTCGATTTGATGAGATGGACGCACGAGATCTATTCTTATTTCTCATAGTAACTTCTATTCTTACCTGATCACTATATATATATATATATATATATATATATATAGGCTTAATCCGGTGAGAATAGAGAATATGAGAATACTACATTATATCCTCCCTATACTTTATTTTAACATCAAAATCATTCATTCAAAAAATACTACATTTCAACCTTAAAATATTTCACTTTCATTTGTCTTTCATTTTATTCATTTTATTTTCGATTTCCTTCACTGTACTTTTTAGACTTCAATGTTTCTAAAATATTGTTCACTTTTATCTTCATTTGTGTTCATTTTATCTTAAAATTACTTCATTATTTTTTCTCATATTCTCACGTTAACAACTATTCTCATATGATAAGACCCCGCTCTCTCTATATATAGAGAGAGTTGTGATTATATGTTACACATCTCTCATATGTTATGTAAGACCATATCCTAGCCATTCAATTTTCTAATCATGTGGCCTAGATTTTATTTTAAAAGGTGGACTTTGACTTATATTTTATTCATTAAATGCTAATAAGGGCTAATTAGTAATTTAATTTTTGGCAGTTACTATCATAATAAATACTTTATTTCTTCTCTTAATGGTTTATTTCTACAACTGTTTTTTTTTTCACGCACACTTTCTTCATTGCACCAACTTTTCTCTCGTGAAAAAATCATTGATATTATTTAAAATAATGAGTATAATATTTTAAGATTTATTTTCTGCATTTTCTGTTGGATGAGTGTTTTCAATTTTCCAGTTCGACTATATCAAGTTCCACGCGACAACTTTTTTTAAGTTCAACTTCTAAGGTTTCAGATTGAATCCGTGTTCTTCCGCCGTTCATTCATAGCGGTTTCAGCAAATTTGTGGAATTTTGTTAAAAAATTTAATTTGAGTTGTTCACTTTGGTTTGTTTGAATTCTTCATGACAATTTTCATTTGAATTCATCACAACTGTTCTTCACCATTGTTACAGTCATTCTTTATCTACTACATTATCTTTTATAGTATTTTTTATTTTATTTTTTAAATGTGGCTCCAGGGTTTAGTATAATACTGAAATTGTAAACAAATAATACAGCATATTAACATAGATAATGTAACATTCAAAACTTAAATAATGCTTTAATTTGTCTCTTATTCCGCACACATCACGTACTTGTATCAAGGACCAGATGAGCAGAGAGGAAAATAGGCTACACACTTCATAATGTACCATTCAATTGACAGATAATGTAACAATACTGCCCCGGTTAATGTACCCATTAAGAAAAAAATAATGATACAATACTTTTAAATATATCATTACATTATCATTAGTATTATATTACATTATTTAATTTTAGTTATTACATTATTTACATTTACTACGAATATATTATTCTGAATATTTGTAATTAGGATTTCGTTTGAAAGATAATTAAATTATCTTTAAATTGGTATATTATACGTGAAAAAATAATTTAAATTGAATGAGTTATGCTTATTTTTTATAGAAATTTTAGAGGAGAGAGAAAATACAATTTCGGGGTATGTGGTCCATGTTGCATGTAATTACAAAACTCTAGGCAACAAAATTACTATTATACCTAAATAATGTAGCAAGTTTAATTACATAATGCACCGAAAATTCTTTATTTTCAAATTGAATCTAAATCGCCCAAATTCTAATCTAATGGTTAGATTTTGACCTAATATAACATATGGAGGATGGATAATCATATAATGCAAATATATATATATATAGGGGTGCGTTAAAGTTACAAGTGACCCCTTAGATAAGAGATGAGGATGAATCTGGACCTTCTTTTTTAATCATGAGTGATATGTGCGTAAATTGTACTGTTTTTGGAATATGAATTGAATGAGTTGATGAGGATTAAGTGCACAAATCACACACATATCTCTTCTTTTCATTGATTTTCCTTCACTTGGTGTTCGGGAGTTGTTTTGAGTCTGCAGGGCATGAAAAGTGTTAGAAATTCGAGTTTTGGAGCTAAATTGAGGTTTTGGGGCGAAGCAAATCCCGTTCGGGACGAAAAAAGAAGAAATTGACGAAAGTGCGAGGCCGGTCCCGTTTGGGACGGCTTGGTCCCGTTAGGGACCTTGGTTCGGGAGGCTCCAGTTCGGAACTCAGAAATCTGGCGTGAATGGAGGAGATAAATGGGAAGGCCGAAGCCCGTCCCGCTCGGGACCCACTCGTCCCCTTCGGGACCTGTCGGGATTTTTGGGCAAGAATTTTGTTCCATTCCGCTCGGGATGGAACTTTGCAAAGGAGGATCCCGTTCGGGATCAAAAGGCCTGAAGCTGCGAATTTCTCAACTATAAAATGCCAAGGGATGTTACAAAGTAAGGGTTCGACTTTTGAAAACTCTAGGCAGAATAAGGCACGAGATTGAAGCGATTCTCACGTCTCAAGGCTCGGAATTGAAGGTGGAAGGAAGGATTCGAAGCTAGATTGAAGATTCATCCTTAAAATCCTAAGCTTTCTTGTTCTCCTTTCTCTTCCATGATTTACTTTGGGATATTGACGATTTTCATTGTATTCATGAGTAGCTAAACTCATTGTTGAGGATTTGGATGTGATTGGGATTGATTTGAATATTGTTTGGATTTGAGTAATTGAATTTTCAAGGGTTTGATTATTATTGTGGGTTTTGAATTTGTGTTCCTTTCATGATTGATCACCATGTGTTGGAAAGTATGCCTCAATGAACTAAATTGATAGGTTTGATGATTAGAGGGGATTGCAATAATAATTAGGTGTTGTTTCATTTAGAAGATAGGTGAATTGGCATCTAGGTTATTAAATTCTTGAGCTTTTGGGAGTTAATCGAGATTAACATACCTAGACTTAGGTTGAAATTGAGATTAATCTACGGTTGTTACACCGGTACTAAGGGTAATGACTAGAGTTATGTGAATTGACCCAGCTCATCTTATTGAAATTGTTTCGTAAAGTTAGCAAATCCAAGCATATTCATAATCTACCCCAATCCATCCTATGTCCTCAACTGTTCTCTCTCTGGTAATCTTAAGAAAGTGTTTGGTACTTCATTAAATTGTTACATTAATCTTTAGAATTTTAAGTAGTATAAAATTAATCTTTTAAAATCATTTTATCGCGTCTAGATATTAAGTTCCAAAATCAAACCCTTTTACTTGAACAACGGGCGAATTGAGTCTTTGTGTTCGATAGTTTTTACTTGATAATAATACTGCATCAAGTTTTGGCGCCATTGTCGGGGACTCAAGTTGTAGGTTGTTGTTTGATATTAGGGGATTTACGAGCTTGGTAGTGTAGATTTATTATATAGTTACTTAACTTTAGTTCTTGTTGGTGCAGGTGGTGCATGATTACAAGGGCTAAGGCAAAGAAAATACAAGAACAGGCAGCACAGATAGTAGTGAAAGAAGACATGGCTGAGGAGGAACAAAGGAATGATAGACAGCTGATCTAGAATCTGCAAAGGCAGCTGGAAGAAGTCCGAGCCCAAGTTAACGATAACGTGGGGGAACAGGAGCGTAGAGAAGAAAGGAGAAATCCTCTTCAAAATATATTCCGACCTTCGAGGGGAGAATCTACTGATGGATTCAATTTGCGGACTGACGCTACTCATTTCGAGATCACACCAAAGCTTGCTCAGATGGTACAGAAGAATCAATTCGGAGGGAAACCTAATGAAGATCCGAACAATCATATCACACAGTTCCTGGAGGTGGCAGACATGATAAAGATTAACCAAGTTCCCCAGGAGCAAATCAGGATGTACCTGTTTTCCTTCTCCTTGAAGGACGAAGCTAAGTCGTGGTTGATTGGATTGAAGAAGAATGAGATAAGAACATGGGCAGATCTGAAGGAGAAGTTTTTGCTGAAGTATTTCCCACCGGGGCTGACACTGAAAAGGAAGGCAGAAATTCAGGCATTCAGCCAGCAATATGATGAGCCGCTGTATGAGACATGGGCAGGTTTCGAGAAATGTTGAGGAAAGTCCAAAACATGGGATGTCTGATGCAGAGATCATTTGCCTCTTTTAAGCTAGAGTGGATAATGACACACAACTCCGACTGGATAATATTGGTGGAGGAGATTTCCTTGATCTAGAGGAAGATGAGGCCATGAGGGCGATTAAAAAACTGGCCGAAAACAGTTACAAGTGGCCGAAAGAAAGAAGGGACTACAGAGTTGTGAAGAGTGTCGCTGCTACGAGGGATCAGGAAGAGATGAAGGAAAAAATGGCTTCTTTGGAAACAAAGATGGATCTTCTTCTTCTGGATAGAGCTCAACAGCAACAGCAGCAGATGGGGAGTTCCGCAAAGGGAGGCACTCAGATTCTAAATCAGTGCAGCGAGATAGCTTCTTTGGAAACAAAGATGGATCTTCTTCTTTTAGACAGAACCCAGCAGCAAAAGCAGCACATGGGGAGTTCCTCAAGGGGAGGAACTCAAATCCTGAATCAATACAGCGAGATGGGACAATTGGAGGCCCAGTCAGCTGATGATGTGAACTACATTGGCAGAGGAAATTATGGGAACTACCGAAGACCATACTATCAGAATGATAACCCTCCATATCATCCCAATAACCGATTCCACCCGAATCTATCTTATGGGAATCCGAATAATGCTATGAATCCACCTCCTGGATTTGAGCAGTGAGGAGAAGGATCGAATCAAGGGAACGGGGATGATAATCCGAGGAGGCAGTATGGGCACCAGGACAGAAGAGGACAGAGTTCGAGAGAAGAGGAACTTGAGAAGAGATTTGATAAATACGACAGTATGATGACAGAAATGTAGAATCAGATCTCTACGATTGCTAAGTATGTGAGCGGGAGTCATAAGCAGGGGCAGTTTCCCAGTGATACCGAAGCCAACCCGAAGAAGAATTGCAGTGCTATAACCACAAAAAGTGGTAGGTCATATGATGAGCCCAGTAACCCCACAGCGGGTAAAGACAAACAAGGGGACCAGGATAAAATTTCAGAAGAGGAGGAGATTGAAACCCAGCTAGTCAAAACACAAAAGGGGAGCACATCTGAGGAAATTTCTAAGGGAAGCAACATACCCTTTCCTCAAAGACTTGCGAAGAATAAGTTGAGCAAGCAATTTGTAAGGTTTCTAGACCATTTGAGGAAGGTGCAGATTAACTTGCCGCTGCTGGAGGTTTTGCAAGACATTCCTGGTTATGCCAAGTTCCTGAAAGAATCGGTGACACAAAGAAAGAGATTTGGAGAGTTCGAGACAGTGAACTTGTTTGAAGAGTGCAGTGCAGTGATCTAGAAAAAGATGCATATCAAGAGGCAAGATCCGGGGAGTTTCACCATCTCCTGTGTCATTGGAGGGTTGGAGTTTGGCCATGCACTGTGTGATTTGGGTGCGAGCATTAATCTGATGCCGCTGTCTATCTTCAATAGACTGCAAATTGGGGAGATCAAACCTACTACCATTACTCTCCTAATGGCAGATCGCTCTCTATCACAGCCGAAGGGAATTGTAGAAGATGTTTTGGTCAGTGTCAAGGACTTTATATTCCCAGCGGACTTTGTAGTTCTGGATATGGAGGAAGACAAGAATGTGTCGTTGATTCTAGGAAGACCATTCTTGCGCACTGGAGGAGCTTTGATTGATGTGAGGGAAGGAGAGCTGACTCTCCATTTCAACGACCAGAAGTTTACATTCTCCATCTCATATGCAATGAAGAAGCACGAGGACAGGTATGATGACTGCAACAACATTGAGGTATTATCTTTCCCTTTGTCTTTTGATCATGAGAAGAAAGATGCTCTGGAGGAGGTTATTCATGACTCTCTGCACTCTAACCTTGATTTTGATGAGCTTTATGAGATTTGTGATGAGTTGCTTGAGATGGTGAAAGCGTTGGAAGATGCACCAGAGGTCAAACCAAAGCAGGATGTGAAGTTTTTGGAATTGAGGACTCAGGAGGAGGAGCTAGAGGCGAGATTGAAGAAGGAACGGAGCAAGAACGAAGCCCCAGTGGTGGAGTTGAAGGAATTGCCAGATAGCCTCCGATACATTTTCCTTGGGGAGAAGGACACGTATCCAGTCATCATCAACTCTGCATTGTCTGACTTGGAGATTGAAAAACTGAAGAGGGTTCTGAGGATGCACAGATCAGCTATAGGGTGGCAGATATCCGACATAAGGGGGATCAGCCCGTCTATTGTGATGCATAAAATTATTCTGGAAGAAGGGAGCAAGCCAAAAAGACAACCTCAAAGGAGACTGAATCCGAAGATGCAAGAGGTAGTGAAAAAGGAGGTGATGAAGCTGCTGGACAATAATATCATCTATGCTCCGAGTGATAGTGAGTGGGTCAGCCCGACTCACATGGTTCCAAAGAAAGGGGGATTCGAGAAGGTTATCAAGCCTGGAGGAGAAGAAGTGATTGAGAGACCAACTACCGGATGGCGTTTCTGCATTGATTACAGGGCTTTAAATAATGCTACTCTTAAAGATCATTTTTCGTTACCCTTTATTGATCAAATGCTTGACCGTCTTGCAGGAAAGTCCCATTATTGCTTTTTGGACGGATACTCTGGATACAATCAGATTGTGGTGGCACCTGAAGACCAGCACAAGACAGCCTTCACTTGTCCCTACGGGATTTTTGCCTATCGGAGGATGCCCTTTGGGCTGTGAAATGCACCTGCGACTTTTCAAAGGTGTATGATGTCCATCTTTCATGGTCTTATTGAAAATATTATGGAAGTCTTTATGGATGATTTTTCTGTGTTTGGCTTGTCGTTTGATGATTGCTTAGAGAATTTAAAAACTGTGTTGCAGAGATGTGAGGAGACTAACCTTGTATTAAATTGGGAGAAATGTCATTTCATGGTTAGAGAGGGAATCGTATTAGGACATAAGGTATCTAGTAAGGGGATAGAGGTTGATAAGGCTAAAGTAATAGCAATTGAACAACTCCCCTTGCCTAAGACAGTTAAAGGGGTTAGGAGTTTCTTAGGACATGCTGGGTTCTATAGGAGATTTATCCAAGATTTTTCCAAGATAACCAAACCCTTCTGTAGTTTGCTAGAGAAAGATGTCCCATTTGAATTTAGTAATGACTGTGTGAGAGCTTCTGAGAGGTTGAAAAATGCATTAGTAACAGCTCCTGTGTTAGTGACTCCAGATTGGGAGGAGGATTTCGTTTTAATGTGTGATGCTAGTGATTCTGCTGTGGGGGTAGCTCTGGGACAGATTAGGGATAAAATTTTTAGAGTTATTGCCTATGCTAGCAAAACACTAAATCCTGCTCAATTGAATTACACTGTGACTGAGAAAGAGTTACTTGATGTTGTTTATGCTTATGATAAGTTTCGTGCTTATTTAATAGGAGCTAAGTCTGTAGTTTACACTGATCATGCAGCAATTAGATACTTGTTTCCTAAAACTGATTCGAAACCTAGGTTGCTTAGATGGATTTTGCTTTTACAAGAATTTGACATGGAAATTAGGGATAAGAAAGGTTGTGAGAATGTAATTGCAGATCAACTTTCTAGGTTAGAGAATCCAGTTGAGGGTGATAATCAGGATAGGTTGATTAAGGAAGATTTTCCTGATGAGAGGATTATGACTGTAGTTGTTGCTAGTGTTCCATGGTATGCAGATTTCTGTAATATTTTGGTTGCAGGTGTATTACCTCCTGATTTGGAGCCCTATCAACGGAAGAAATTTCTGACGGAGGCCAAGTACTACTACTGGGAAGAACCGTACCTGTTTCGCAGGTGTGCCGACGGTATCATCCGTAGGTGTGTTCATCAGAGCGAATGGGGGAAGATCATAGAAGAATGCCACCATTCGGTAAGTGGGGGTCATTTTGGTGCAAACCGAACTGCTAGGAAGGTATTATCTTACGGTTTCTATTGGCCTTCTATTTTTAGAGATTGTATTGCTATGGTTCGAGCCTGTGATAGATGCCAGAAAATGGGGAATATAACCCGAAGGGATGAGATGCCTCAAAAGATTTTTATCGAAGTGGATATATTTGATGTGTGGGGCATCAACTTTATGGGTCCCTTTCCATCTTCGTTTGGGTTTAAATATATTCTCCTTGCTATGGACTATGTGTCTCGATGGGTTGAGGCCATACCCACTGTTGCTAATGACTCTTAAGTGGTGCTTAAGTTTCTGCAGGCTTTAGTTGCTCGATTTGGTATTCCCAGAGCCTTGGTGAGTGATGGGGGCAGTCACTTCTGCAACAAACTCATGGATAAACTGCTGGCAAGGTATGGGGTGCGACAAAGAGTGACAACAGCCTATCATCCACAAGCAAATGGGCAGGCTGAGCTGGCCAATCGGGAGATCAAGCAGGTGCTGGAGAAGACGGTATTGAGTCGGAAGGACTGGAGTAAGCGACTTGATGAGGCTTTATGGGCCTACTGGACAGCTTTCAAGACACCCATCGGCATGTCCCCATACCAATTGGTTTATGGCAAGTCCTGCCATCTTCCGGTTGAATTTGAGCATAAGGCATTTTGGGCCATCAAGACATTGAACTTGGATTTTCTGAAAACTTGGATTTTCTGAAAGCTCAAGGGGACCGGGTGCAGAAGTTGAATGAGCTCGATGAGTGGAGAAACGAGGTATATGAGAGCACCAAGTTGTGCAATGAGAGAGCCAAACGATTTCACGACCGGCAGATTCGAGTGAAGAAGTTCTACGAAGGTGATATGGTTCTTCTTTTTTATTCTCGTTTGAAATTGTTTCCGGGTAAATTCCGTTCTCGTTGGACAGGGCCATACAAGGTGCGAGAAGTGTTCGAGAATGGGACTTTGGAATTGGAGACTGAAGATGGCCACACTTCAAGGTGAATGGGCACCAGGTTAAGCGATTTCACACTTCCGAGCAACCTCGGGCTGTGAATGAAATCTCCCTTGCATAAAGGTAAGTATGTAAGTTCGTCGTGCTCCCGACGTTAAACGCAGCGCTTCTTGGGAGGCAACCCAAGCTCTGTTTACTTATCTTGTTTCAATTATAGAATAGAATTGCATGTGTTTTTTACATTATTTCGCATTGTATTAAGTTTGGGGAGAACTCTGTGTTGCTAATGTTGTTGGAAGTTGATTGGAATGATGCAGGGATGGAAATACTTCAGTTTAGGGGAAAAATTACGCGTAGGGCCGTGACAAATCCCGAGCGGGACATCTTTGTCCCGTTCGGGATGCAAGAAATGCAAAAGATGCTACCCAGCCGAGACCAATACCGAGCAGAATCCTTCTGTCCCACTCGGGACGCGTAACTTTTGACGTATCCTGAGTGGGAGCTTCTTATCCCTCTTGGGATGAAATTCTTTGAGAAATACCGGAAAAGCCGTGGTCCATCCCGAACGGGATCCTTTCGTTCCATTCGGGACCGGGTAAGTTGACGCTGCGGACCGGGCCGGTTCAGGCCGTCCCGAATGCGATTGGTCTGTTCCGCTCGGGATGGGTCGTGAGTGTATAAAAAGCGGTCGCGCGGGATCAGATTTCTTTCCCCCTTTTCTCTCTTACCGAACGGTAACTCTTTCTTCCCCTTGTTCCTTTGATTTTCCGGCGACAACAAGGTAATTTCTACCCCTATTTCTTGTTTATTTCATGTTGATTTCCTGTTTTGTTAAATTAATTGAAGTTTCAACGGTTAATTCTGGGGATTATTGGTGTTTGGAGTTCTAGCCTAGGGTTTATGATTTCTGCACATAAGGTGTTTGATAGAATGTCCCAATGCATGTTTGATGTTTAAGTATACATTTACTACGATTTTTGGGCATATTTCTGGATTTTAAATGTGATTAACTATGATTTTTGTGAAATTGGGGATTATTGATGTTACTTGCACTATGGGGGGTTTGATTCACATTGTTAGACTTGGAATGTACTCATGTGAATGATGGGTTGTTGATTTTGCTATAATGATTCTTCATGAACGTGATTTATGGTGGATTTTTGGTGCTTTGGTGATTTATGGAATGTGTTGGAGATTGATTTTTGGTCTACCCTTGCAGAGAACATGGCACTCAGACACCCCTCTAATTTCACCGAGGATGAGTAAAAGACGCTCAAAGCCCTAAGCAAGTGTGTAGTACATGGTTCAAAGTACCCCTGGCCAACGACTCTGACTGCATTGGGCTCAAAGATGATGTCGAGACCCTGTTGAAGAATATTGGCTGGGAAGCTCTGCTCGACCAGAGGTGGCCGGCATTCGAAGAGCAAATGAGAGAATTTTTGGCTTCCGCGTCTGTGCGAAAGAGCCTCGGTAACTTGCCGAGCCACCTCACTTTCAAAATGGAGGGCAGAAGCTACACTTTGGAGCGCAAAGAGTTGGATGCTATTTATGGGTGTGACGAGGAGGCGAGATATGTCTCCGAGGAGGGCTTCGACCCCAAGGATTTCTGGCAAATGATTTCCGGAGAGACTGTTTTGGGCACTTTACGGATGAAGCTGGCTAAGGCCTCTCTCATTAGGAGCCCGATCCTGTGGTACATCCACAAGAGCGTTGCTACCTCCGTCTCTGGCCGGCATGAGAGCAACAATGTCATCATGTCGGAGCTTTTTCTGCTCCTTTTCCTACTGGCTGGAGCATCCTTCTCCATAGCTGCTGTGGCCATGGACAACTGGAGCCGACCTCCCACCCGCACCAACATCTACTGTGGGGGCTTGATCACTCCCATCCTGGACCACTTCCAGATCCCGAGGAGAGGGACGGAGGTGCCACCGTCTGTGGTGGACCTCCCGATGCTTACCTTGGCGAAACACATATCCATTCTCCGGGAGAATGCCTTCCTATATAAGGTTGTGGGGGATGCCTGGTTGAAGTTGCCGAACACCGCTGCTACCAACATCAGTGCCCCGGGTTCTGAAGCCAATCTATTATTGGACTCACCAGAGCACAAAGCCATATGGTTCCGGAAAGGGCGGGATGGATCTTACCGGCTCTATGAGCACACTGCCCCGGTCCAGTAGGACAATGAGGAGGAGTCCGATGATGAGGAGGAGCCCCAGCGCGAGCAAGGGGCCGGGACATCTTCAGCTGGCGGCCGTCGCCCCTGGCGGACTGAGATGATGGAAATGATGCACAGCATGTCCTCTTCTATGGCCGGTTTGGCTACTGAGGTGACAGGACTGCGGGCTGATATGGGAGCCCAGAGAACGTGGATGGAGCAAAGGTTTGATGGAGTGAACACTAGATTATCCGGCGTTGAGACTGAGCTCAACGACTTGATTGCTCAGTTCCCGGCATACTATCGGAGGCGCTGGCGGAATGAGGATGCTCTAGGTTCTACTCAGCAGTGATCACCGTCTCTCCGCCCTTTCAAACTTAGTCTTCTTCGGACTAAGTTTGGGGGGTGGGACGGACGCCGGTTCTCCCCTTTATCCCTATCTTTTACTTGCTATGTTTGAACTGATTTACTTGCTTTCTTATTGTACTGCAATCCCAGTTAGGTTAGTTGGGATTTTATTGATGTTTATTGATGTAGTTATTTTGAAGCAATTCGATATGGTTGTAAAAGAATTAATCTGACTGATAAAGATTGTGATATTTGGAAACTCTTGGGTTTTGCTGTTGCTATGGTGATGATACAGGTGGATTGAGCGATAACAAGCGGAACCATGCCGAAATTTTGGTTTTCTACCTGGTAAACTGTCGAAAGTAGGGTACACTCATTCTGATCTAACTCTCACACTTTACATGAATTGAAAGATTTATTCTGAATTTGAGTGCTTGCAAGTGAGGTGTGCTTGATTGTGATAACTTAGGCTTGAGATTGAATTCGTGACGAGGCATGAACATGATTTGAATCATTTGAGCTCATGATAGGGCGGAATAACTTGAAATTGATGCATGCTTTTGGTTGAACAAATTTGGCATTTGACGTCATGTTATATTAATGATTAGAACTCAACAACTTTAAACTTGTGAGGTTTGAGCCTAATGAGTCCATTTTATCTCATTTTTGATTTGTTGTGAGAGGCGAGCACAAGCGGAATGAGTAGAGTCTGTCAATGCCACGTAGTTTAACATGTTACATTGAACTAGAAAATGATCTTAGGCCATTCTTTCTTAGTACCTACCTTTGATATTATTGGAGTATAAGGTGGAAACATAATTGCCCTAACCATTGTTTCGGAGCCACTTTGAGCCTTGAATTCTTTCATGTGTGTTTAGGAACAAGTTGTGGTTTGGGATGAGTTGAGATGAGAAGAAGTGAGTGCTTGGATTGAATTCTTGGTGTGAGTGAAATGATGATTGAAAAAAAAAAGAGAAGGAGGAAAAGAAAAAATACATGCATATATATTGTGTGGGAAAGAGAAAAAGAAAAGTGAAAAGAAAAAGAAAGAAAAAAAATGATTGGAAGAAGGTTGAATGTAGGTTCAGAAAAAAGAGAGAGAGAGAGAGAGAGTGAGAACTCATCAGATTGTAGAAAAGAAGTATGCACGTATAAGTTGAAGGGTTGATTGGTTGAATGTTGAAAAAAGGGTTGGGATGAATGAGTCACTTTGCCTAAAACACCCTACCTGTTAGTATGCCACGTTACAACCCGATAAAAGTCCTATTTGATTCTAGAACGATGTTTCAATGTGAACAAATGTGGCCGAGATGAACGATATGAATGAAACTTGTGTACTTGTGCTTGAGTGAAAGGAAGAAAAATTTTACCTTATACAGCTGAGTGTGAGTGTTACACTTTGTATGATCACATGCCGGTAAGGTTGAGTTCTTTGCATTAATCTAAACATGGTAGATAATGAAAACTTTGTGAGATTGAAATGTGCGTTGATAGATAGTAGTGAGCCGTGAAGCATTGCACCAAGCGAATGAAAATCTAGTTTTTGTTTTTGATTGAGGACAATCAAAGGTTTAAGTTTGGGGGGTTTGATATATGCGTAAATTGTACTATTTTTGGAATATGAATTGAATGAGTTGATGAGGATTAAGTGCACAAATCACACACATATCTCTTCTTTTCATTGATTTTCCTTCACTTGGTGTTCGGGAGTTGTTTTGAGTGTGAAGGGCATGAAAAGTGTTAGAAATTCGAGTTTTGGAGCTAAATTGAGGTTTTAGGGCGAAGCAAATCCCGTTCGGGATGCATATGTCCCGTTCGGGACGAAAAAAGAAGAAATTAACGAAAGTGCAAGGCCGGTCCCGTTCAGGACGGCTTGGTCCCGTTCGGGACCATGGTTCGGGAGGCTTCAGTTCGGAACTCGGAAATCTGGCGTGAATGGAGAAGAAAAATGGGAAGGCCGAAGCCCGTCCCGCTTGGGACCCACTCGTCCCGTTCGGGACTTGTCGGGATTTTTGGGTGAGAATTTTGTTCCATTCCGCTTGGGATGGAACTTTGCAAAGGAGGATCCCGTTCGGGATCAAAAGGCCTGAAGCTGCAAATTTCTCAACTATAAAAGGCCAAGGGATGTTACAAAGTAAGGGTTCGACTTTTGAAAACCCTAGAGAGAATAAGGCACGAGATTGAAGCGATTCTCACGTCTCAAGGCTCGGAATTGAAGGTGGAAGGAAGGATTTGAAGCTAGATTGAAGATTCATCCTTAAAATCCTAAGCTTTCTTGTTCTCCTTTCTCTTCCATGATTTACTTTGGGATATTGACGATTTTCATTGTATTCATGAGTAGCTAAACTCATTGTTGAGGATTTGGATGTGATTGAGATTGAGTTGAATATTGTTTGGATTTGAGTAATTGAATTTTCAAGGGTTTGATTATTATTGTGGGTTTTGAATTTGTGTTCCTTTCATGATTGATCACCATGTGTTCGAAAGTATGCCTCAATGAACTAACTTGATTGGTTTGATGAATAGAGGGGATTGCAATAATAATTAGGTGTTGTTTCATTTAGAAGATAGGTGAATTGGCATCTAGGTTATTAAATTCTTGAGCTTTTGGGAGTTAATCGAGATTAACATACCTAGACTTAGGTTGAAATTGAGATTAATCTACGATTGTTACACCGGTACTAAGTGTAATGACTAGAGTTATGTGAATTGACCCAGCTCATCTTATTGAAATTATTTCGTAAAGTTAGCAAATCCAAGCGTATTCATAATCTACCACAATCCATCCTATGTCCTCAACTGTTCTCTCTCTGGTAATCTTAAGAAAGTGTTTGGTACTTCATTTAATTGTTACATTAATCTTTAGAATTTTAAGTAGTTTAAAATTAATCTTTCAAAATCATTTTATCGCGTCTAGATATTAGGTTCCAAAATCAATCTCTTTTACTTGAACAACGGGCGAATTGAGTCTTCGTGTTCGATAATTTTTACTTGATAAAAATACTGCATCAATGAACTGTTGAGATTTAAAAATATAACCAAAACGCGGATTGCATTAACTAGTTATAAAAACTTGCATTATCAGGATATTACCGGAAATTTAATATACCAAGGACCACAATTAATTTTGAATTTCCTAGATATGCGTTAAATTATTCCTAAAAATTTGATTCCACGATTTTCTCTTCCAAAATTAAATATGCACTTGCCAAATGCAACAAGATCTTCCCTACACTATAATTTTATTTTTCATATTATTTCTTATTAAACTTTTAGAAAAGTGTTTCTATTTTCAAATATCTTGATTTCCAATGTTTGTGAAAAAAAATTATATTCTATAAGTCTCAATCTATCCATGAAGCATACTGCAACTATACAAGGGTATATAATGCATATTTACAAGCTTATATAATGCATATTTACAGGTTTATATAATGCATATTTGCATGCTTATATATTTTGAGATGTAAGTTGCATTATTAAGCTTATAATATGCATTATCAACATATGTATAATTGCAGTATCTTATTTTTACTACGATTATCTTATTCGAAATATATGCAATAGTGATTTCGTTTGAAAGATAATTAAATTATCTTTAATTTATATATGGTAAGTTAAAAAATAATTTAAATTGAGTGAGATATGATTAATTCAAGTTTTATAAGAAAATTAGAGAAAATATAATATGTTGAAAAAAAAAAATATGTGAGTTTGAGATGAAAGAGATTATGTGATTTTTTTTGTGGTCCCCCATGTTTAACTTACCTAAATGCCCTTAATTATTTTTTAAATTTAAAATAAAAGGTAAAATTCAACTTTTAAGAATCAATCTGGACCATTAAGTATCTAAAATCAAGCATCTAGATTTATTATTTTCTCATATCTAAAAGGAACTTGTGATATGATCACCACTATATATATATATATATATATATATATGGATGCATTCATATGTTAACCACTTCCCAGATGTTACCTGTTACCTCATTGTCGGTGCATTATCTAGACAGGCTAATTACATTATCTAGGCTATATGCGGTACATTACGAAGATAATGAATTACATTATTATTGCATTACATTATCTATTAGTTTGTACATTATCTTCGTAATGTACCGCATATGGCCTAGATAATGAAATTAGCTTATTTAGATAATGCACCGACAATGAGGTAACATGTAACACCTGGGAAGTGGTTAACATATGATTACAACTATATATATATATAGAGTTGCGATCATATGTTACCCACCTCCCACATGTTTTATGAGACCAAATCTCAACCCTTAATTTTTCAAATCATGTGGCTCACATTTAAACTTGAATTATTCATTAATAACTTTTAATTTCCTTATTATTAATTATTAAGGATTATTTAGTACTCACTAGAAGACATCTATCTCCTCATTCATGTGTTTTCGCTCTCTCGTCTTCCATCTGCTCTCTCTCTCTCTCTCTCTCTCTCTCTCTCTCTCTCTCTCTCTCTCTGCGTTTGAGGAATTTATATTCTTTGAATAGCATGCTTTCTAAGTACGTGAATCTGGGGATGGCGAAGGTCGCAAAGAAGCGGTTCGATAGAATGCCTGAAAGGGATTGTGTGAGTTGAAATACGATGGTGATGGCGTATGTGCAGAAAACTCTCAATCTTGCGATGGTTCTCCTTCAATAATTCAACTTCGGCTATTTTTCTCTTCGTTGGAATCTATTTTTGTTGATCTTCGTAAGTATTTTCGCATCCAACAGTTAGTGGTGGTTTTTGGTATCTGTTATGGATGATGGTGCAATTTATTGGTTACTGTCAGCCCACCAATTTTTACTATGTAGATGTTACATTATATATATGTTAGTTGATACATTATTTATTCTTTATATACTACATTATCTTTAATAATGTATTTTTATTTTAATTTTTAAATATTACTCCATGTTTTATTATAAGACTTAAATTGTAAACAAATAATGCAGCATATTTGTTATAAATAATGTAATATTCATAACACGTTATACATCAAATCAAAGATAATTTAATTATTTTTCAAACGAAATTCTTATTGCATATGTTCTGAATAAGATAATCGTAGTAATGCTAAATAATGTAACATAATACAAATGATAGAGTAATACTGTAATATTAATAAATAGAATTAGATAATGCGCGATGAATACAGATAGTGCAACATAATATGTCAATACATTATTCTTTATATTATGCTGCATTATCTATGTTCATCGAATAACATTATCTAATTCTTCTTTTTACCTAATTAACGTTATAATCTTGAATATATCATTACATTAACCTTTGTATTATGTTACATTATTTAGTTTAGGCTATTACATTATTTAGTATTACGACAAATATATTATTCCGAACACATGTAATAAGAATTTCGTTTGAAAGATAATTAGATTATCTTTAATTTGATATATAATACGTGAAAAAATAATTTAAATTGAGTGAGTTATGATTATTTAAAGTTTTATAAAGATTTTAGAGGAGAGAGAAAAATACAATTTTGAGATATGCGCTACATGTTCCACGTAATTAAAAATATGGGTATCAAAATAACTATTATGCCCAAATAATGTAGCATGTTTAACTAAATAATGCACCGAAAATCTTAACTTCTTAAATTAAATCTAAACCGTCCAGATTCAGATCTAATGATTAGATTTTGGCCTCATATAACATATGGGATATGGGTAACCATATAATGCATCCCTCTCTCTCTCTCTCTATATATATATATATATATATAGAGAGAGAGAGAGAGAGGAGGGATCATGTGATAAAAAATCCTCCTGTGAGAAAAAAGAATAAATCATATCCATTAGATCTAAATAAATCAATTGTTGATATGCAATCAAGCAACAACTTAAACACAATCTAGCAATTGCTTGATTGTGTGTTAGATGTTGCTTGATTACTATGTTGCTTGATTGTGTTTGACTTGTTGGTTGATTTTATATCAACCATTGATTTATTAAGATCTGATGGATATGATTCATTTTTTTTTCTCATATGAGAATAGTTTTTAGAATAAGAAATGAGAATAAATCTCAGCCTTTGATTTCGTGCTGTCAACGCTCATGATCAAATTTACTCCGTGTGCAGTTTTCCTCATTTATCATGCAGTTTTGATTCATTAAGGTTATTTTTGTAATTTTAGGATTTTTAAGATTTAAAAGGTATATACTTCCATATTTAATTAGATTTTGTATTCCTTATTTCGCGCGTTCTGATATCTTATTCCTCCTTCGTTCGATTCGATTAATATATCTTCTCTCGATCGAATTTTTTTTGTTTCTGGATTTGGCGTTCGTAATTGCTGTCGGCTTTCAAATTGTGGTTTTTGTGGAGTTTTGTTTTTGATTTTGGAGTTCTGTAGTTTGAACAGGACATGTCTGATCGATCTGAAGGTAAGTTTAATACTTTGTATTTTTTATTTTCGATAGTGTTCATGGTTCTATTGATTTTTTTTATGTTAGGAGATGATTTGATCTTGTTTTTGAATTCTAGACGTTGTTTGTAATAGATTCGTGCATGAATATAGTTTTAAAAAAAATTGTGGTATTCAGATGTTCATTTTTTCTTTAGTATCGTGCATCTTTTGTGTTAACATTGTGCATCTTTATATCTTACAGGTTCATTTATTCAAAATTGTGTTGATAGTTTTTTTAAAAAAAATTGTTATTTAGATCTTCATTTTTGCTTTAGTATCGTGCATCTTCAATGTTAACATTGTTCATTTTTTTCATCTTTTAGGTTCATTTATTCCAAATTGTGTTGATAGTTTTAAAAAAAAAATTGTGTTATTCAGATGTTCATTTTTCCTTTATTATTGTGCATCTTTAGTGTTAACATTGTTCATTTTTTCATCTTACAGGTTTATTTATTTGAAATTGGCGAAAGCGAGTAGAATTCCAGAGAAAACCGTCGAATGTCTGAAGAAAATTTGAGAGAGGAATTGAAATTTTGTTGAATGTGAAGAGTTTTTTTTCGAAAAATGTATTGAAAAGTTGTAATGAAACAGCGTAATAATGAAACCGTGTAGCAGTTGTGTAAATTTTGATATTTGATATTATTGCATTTAGTTTTTTTTTAATTTGTGTTTATTCAAAACTGAAGTAAAAGCGAGGAAAACTGCAGGATGTGGTAGGTTTGTGGTTGGTCTTTGTAAATGTTTAATTTTTTTGAATTCGTATTTATGTAAAAATGAAGTAAATCGAACTAAAAATGAAGTAAATCGGGATAAAAATGAAGTAAACCGGGCTAAAAATGAAGAAAATCGGGCTAAAAATGAAGGTTGTTGTTTATGTTTGAGTGTTTTTACAGTTTTAGCCTTTAAAGGCTAAAACTGCAGGATATTGGGGCAAAAATGCAGCGTTATCCTGTTCGTCGAATTGATGAGATGGACGCGCGAAATTTATTCTTATTTCTCATAGTAACTCCTATTCTCACCTGATCAATACCCTATATATATATATATATATATATATATATATATATATGGGAAAGCGACAAGTTAATTGCTGTAACATTTCACTCAATAAAGATGAAATTGAATCATCTTAGAAGTGAATTCTTAGGTGAGGACATTCATCAAAAAAGCTAAAAGTGATTTAGGGTCTCACTAAACTTTATCAATTAAAATAATTTATGATTGACTAAAAAATAAGCGAAACGGTAAAATAGGTACAAATACTTATTATATTATAGATGATAAATTATAAAATCATAACAAAACAGAAATGATGATGTAATGATTTTGCATAGCTTTGATTATACAAAGCTTATAATATTTAAAAACTCATAGTGGAATATACACATTCATATTGATTCAACTAGGGGTGGCTTTCGCCAATAACAATTTTTTTCCTTTTTACTAATACAATATTTAAATTAAATAATTCGCTTCATCTATAAATCTTGAAGAACAAAAGGGTTTCATAAATTAAAAAAAAAAAAAAAAAAAAAGTGGGAATTGCTGAGAAGAATGATTGAGTATTTTCGATATAACACAATTTCTGAATTTATTTACAATCTTGAAATTATTTTAATATATAATTTTTTATATAATATTTCATCATAATTTGTTCATTTTTATTATTTACAAATCTAGCTATCATGTCCCTCTATCCGAAATTCCTTCGTCTACCCAAAGTTGAGTATTCGATTATTGAGTTCGATTTTAATCAGTAAAATAATCGAACTAAAATAATTAAATTTATATTAGAGATAATCGAACTGAACCAAATTACTAAAATACTCGAACCGAATCCACCACTAATTTACATGTTTCACAAAAGTGACTGTACTAATATCGGTTATCCCTTCAGTATAAAACTATATATCATCTTCATTATTTTCTGCTTACTATATCTTTTCTCCAAGTGAAACATGTCCGAGTTCACCGATTCCTTCCACCAACTCACTGCCTTCGTAATCTCTCAACTCACAGCCTTCTTGCAACTCAAATACGATCACACGCAAACCCTATTCTCTACCCATCCCATCACAATGTTTGTCGCCGTTTCCAGCTTCATGTTCTACTACGTAGTCCACGTCATAGTGCTCCGATCTCCGATGAGCCGCTTCACCGCCGTCGCACAGCTCCTCTTGGTCTGGTCCGCTTACACCGGAGCATCTGCTCTCGCGACTGCCTTGTTCCCGGCTTGGGCTAGCTCTTCTCTTTACGTGATTTTCGTGCTACTATCCACTGGTGAGCTGCTAGTATTCACCTTTTTATTTTTTTTTAATATTCCATTTTCTTTAATGGAATTTTGAGTTTTGTTTGATTTATATGAAGTGTTGCTCAACCAAATCAGGTGAGCTCTTGTCTTTGTTTGCTGACAATCTTGTAATGGAAGACGAGGATGAAGACGAAGACGATGAAGGTGAAATTTGGAAGTTTAGGGTTTACAGAAGACGTGCATGTAAGTTGTGCGGGAGTGTAGCCAAATTCTTTGGGTATCAGCCTCAGCCGATTCTTCCAATTAGAATCCATTGAAGTTTGATACATTTGTGAGTACGAGATAGCCATGCCATGCATGCTCATCCCTACTGTCTACTGTCGATGATAAGATATTGGTATTACTCGTGTTACTATTATGAAAAATATATTCCTATATATATTTGCTGGTGGAAGTTGAAATCTATAAAGAGATCTAATCGAATCGATTCGAGTTAATTAAATAATATCATACTCAAGTTTAATTCATTTATTTTTGAGTTTTTCCATCAAATAATTTGAAGGCCCAAAAGCTAATCAAACCTGAACGAACTTTATAAATTCAGATCATAATTAAAACATTCATTTTTTTAATTTAAAATATATTCGTTCCAAAATTATTTTTTTCATAGAACTACATAACATTTATATACTTGTAACTCATATATATTGAAATCTTAATTATATATAAAATTAATAATTTTACAATTTATTAGTTTTAGCTAACAAACTTGTTCATAAATTTACGAGTCCAGTACTTTAAAGTTCAAGTTTAGTTTATTCACTAGACGAGCTTCAATAACGAATTTTTTCTATTCGAGACCTAATTAATTTACCAACAATTTAGTTCATTTGCAACATAACTAAAGAAAGAATATTTTCACGCTCTAAATGTTTGCATCCCAAAAAATAACATATTAAAAAATAGTAATGCAAAAATTATCAATGAATTACAAAAATAAATAATAATAATAATAATAATAAACAGGCATCGACACTTATGAACAAGGTATTAGTCGATATGATCTTTTATTTTTTAATATAATACATTAATTTAAAATTTACTCGAATTTATAATTTTTTATTATAATAAACAATGCGCTTTTACTACACTTACACACAAAACAAGTAGCCTTGGATCAGGCCGAGACAGCAAACTTCAATTTTATTCATTAGCGTGACACCTTTAATTAAAAGTTTTAAACGAAAAAGTTTTAAGAAAATAAATTATAGAAAGACCTTCAACACAACTAGACTAGAGAGTAGAAATAAGGTCCAAAAAGCGTCGAGAAAGAAAGCAGACAAAAGTCCAAAAAGCATAGCATTAGAATTCCTCCTCGATGATCTTGAGAAAATTAAAAAATCGTCATTTCTATATAATTACTATGATTGTGAGACACATTACAGGTTTCCTTGGATCATGCCGAGACAACAAACTGTATCAGACATCGGAGTTAAAGTATCTCACATCCACTGACGTATGCCACTTTATAAAAGTGAAAGTCCCATCTCGTTTTACAAGCTGGTTTTAATAGGGAAAAAATAAGATCTTAACATGGTATTAAAATTGATTCAGTTTGATGATGGATTTCTCAATAGCGTTTATTAGCGATTTATGATATAATGCGTGAGGAAGGTATTAGATTATCGATCCTACATCGACTGAAGGTATGTGCGTATTCCTTACAAACCCGTTTTATAAGATGAGATCTTAACAACCGGCCAAATCGTACGAGAACCAAGAAGATCTAGCTCGATTGTATCTAATTACATTTGATGATTTATTTGCTTATTTTGTCCAGTTTTTGTTGCGAAACTGATCAAGATATACCTCAAATGACAAATTATTATTATATTCTTTGGGTTTGCTTTTTCTCAATTTTAAATAACCTAACTTATAATCAGCACATCAAACATAATAGAATTTAGTTTTAATAATTATGAATACTTCTGTAGTTTTTTTTAACAACATAGATTAAAATTGTGAATATTAATGTATTCCTTGAGGGTCGTAATCAAGCGATTTTATGATTGTTGGCATAACAATGTTATATATTATAATTAATTTCTAGTTGAGTGGAAGAAAGAAAATGTCAAACATGAGTTCCAATAAGTCCAGATTTTTCTTTAATCTATTACTTTTCTTTGTTTGATTTATGGGATTATCAATCTCGCATTAACAAGCTGTCGGGATGGACCGACCTTCTCAGGATCAGGTCGAGCTTGGTTTAAATCCATCTCAATTTTTAGTTGGCTTTTACTATTCTTAATTAATTAATTTAATTTTTCTATTAATTTAGCTACTAAATAAATAATCTTAAGTGTTCACATTTAAATCAAACATAATTGAATTAAATTTCTTTATAAAATATTAGAAATACTCATTAAAAAATGGATAAAAAATTAAAATAATAGTTTATTTTAGACCCATCTTGTGACGACCCAACGCCGGAGCATGGAGTGATTGCTGGTGCATGAGAAGCACGGACAATGAGCGGCTCCTGTAAGACTTCCGATAGGTGTGCGGAGGGTGACATGAATGAATGGAGCCACACCGGAATGAGAGGGATTCTGGCTACGCAAGAATGAAAGTGTGTAGAGAATAATTTCTTTGAATGTCCATCGCATACTTGGTCTGAGTCAGAATCAGCTTGTCGTCGGTGTAGGAAGCCTCGAGACCGAGAAAGTAACCCAGTCGGCCAAGATTTTTGGTGGAAAACTCGGAGTTCAAGCGAGTCATCAGAGAAGATATCGCAGAGGCATTGTTACCAGTGATGATGATGTCATCCACATAAACCAATAAATAGATACTGACCGACTGGCGATGCAGGACGAACAGAGACGTATCGGCGGAGCTGCAGAGAAACCCCAGAGATAGAAGAAACTGACGAAAACGCTGGTACCAAGCAAGAGGAGCTTGACGTAGACCATAGATCGCCTTCTTAAGCATGCAAACATGCGATGGTTGGCGAGAATCAATAAAACCCGGAGGTTGTTCCATGAAAACCGGAGTGGAAAGAACCTCATTCAGAAATGCGTTTTTGACGTCGAGTTGATGCAAAGGCCAGGAGTTCATGACTGCAATAGAAAGCACAATTCGAACCGTAGAGGCCTTTACTACAGGACTGAATGTGTGAGTGAAGTCGAACCCAGGTACTTGGCTAAACCCTTGAGCAACCAGCCGCGCTTTGTAGCGATCGACTGAACCATCCGCTAATAGTTTGGTGCGATACACCCATTTAGAACCCACCACATTTGCATTCGGCGGACGTGGAACCAGTACCCAAGTGTTGTTCGAATGAAGGGCCGCCATCTCATCCTGCATGGCATGTAACCATTCCGAAACCTTTTGCGCGGTTTTAATACCGCGAGGTTCAGGTAAAGCTGTAGAGACAGAATAAACGGAAACCAAGTTAATATCAATGGGATAACGAGGTTTGAAGATACCCGCTTTAGCACGTGTCTGCATGGGATGACGAGTGAGGGGCTGTGCCGGTGGAGGCTGTTCGACTTGTGGTGGAACGAGTTCGTCCAGTGGAAGATGCGGCAGCATTGGCTGAGGAGGTGGCTGCTGATCGGGCTGAAGAGGGATAGGAGCGGAAGGTGTTGTAGCTGAGGTGCAAATAGGGCACGGGCTAGGGTTTTGATTTGCGATATGTGGCTGGATGATGGGTAATGGATCAGAAATGTCGGATTTGACGTCGAAGTATGAGATTAGATCAAGTTCTGATAGAGGGGGCGAGGTTTGAGAAGTAGAGTATGGAAAACAAGTTTCATCAAACCTAGCGTGACGAGTGATATAGACACGAGATGAGGTCGGGTCTAGGCAGCGGAAACCTTTGTGATGAGGGTTGTAACCGATGAAGACACAAGGAATACTACGTGGTTGGAGCTTGTGTTTGTTGTAGTCACGTAGGCAGGGGAAAACACGACAACCGAAGGTACAGAAGACGTCGAAAGAAGGAATTTCGTAAAACAGTAACTCATAAGGAGATTTATTTTGTAGAAGAGGAGTGGGCAAACGATTTATTATGAAGACGGCGGTGCTAAACGCGTCTACCCAATGTGATAGAGGGACGGCAGAGTGAAACATGAGGGAAAGACCTATCTCAGTGATATGACGGTGTTTTCTTTCAGCTCTACCATTTTGTGAAGGAGTGTAAGGACAGGAAATAAGATGGTGAATACCAGATTTTTGAAGATGAGATTTGAGGCGTGAGTTGGTAAATTCAGTGCCACCATCGTTTTGAAATTTTTTAATTTTAAGTGAGAATTGATTTTCAACAAACACATGAAAAGTAAGAAAAATATCAAAGAAATCGGACTTGGCACGAATAGGATAAAACCAGACAAAACGAGAATAGTCATCTATAAAAATAGCATAATAACGAAAACCTAAAGTAGATGTGACGGGGGAGGGTCCCCAAAGATCACAATGAACAAGTTCTAGGACATGACTAGACTGACTTTGAGAGACGGAAAAAGGTAAGTGAGAACTCTTAGCTAACTGACAGGATGAGCATAGTTTTGAGGAAGGAGTAGAAGTACTGAGACGAAGCTGATGACGAAGAAGATTGATCGTACGAGCAGCGGGATGACCTAGGCGGTTAAGCCACACTTCAAAACTGGCGTGAGGTGAGCGAGTTTGAGCAAGAGCAGTGAAAGCCGACACAGGTTCCCTCAGTGCGTACAAACCATGCTTACGTATGCCTGTTGCGAGTATCTTTCCGCTGTCCCGAGCTTGGATTTGGAGTTGCACATCAGTGAACAAAACATTAATCGGGAAGTCATGAGTTAGCCGAGAAACAGATAATAATTTCTTCGTAATTGCAGGCACAATGAGAACATTGTTAAGAGATAAGAATGGCGAGAGACGCAAGGAACCCTTGTGGGTGATGCAAAGACAATCACCGTTACCAACAGCAACATGGTCAGGTCCGGAATAATTGGAGACGGAATCCAAAGTAGACGCATCATTAGAGATATGGGCAGTAGCTCCAGTATCCAAGTACTAGTCCGAGACAGAGTCCGGAGATATAGAGCAGTTCGCGGAGAAGGCTTCCGCGAGTTGAGCCGTATGCGGCGGTCGAGAACTACGAACAAAGGATCTGTCGAAGCATTTCGGACAATCAAAAGGATCATGATCCGTCTGACGACAGAAGTAGCACCAAGGTGGACGACACTTTTTGTTGGAACCCTTGGACTTGCCGCGTCCACGTTGTAGATATGTGTTTGACGGGGCCTCGCGCGATGAAGAAGATGCATGGAACGCAATGGACGGTGCGGAAACGGGCAAATCAGCGGACTTCAAAAACAACTCGTGGCTGAGTGCACGAGCCATAAGGGTGTCGAAGTCCGGAAGAATATCCTGCGCCATCTGAGCCGCGGTAAAGTTGGAGAAGGTCGAACTCAATCCACGGAGAAACCAGTGTGATTTGTTCGAGGCATCAATTGGATGGCCAATGGCCGATAGTTGGTCGCAGAGGCCCTTAAAACGACGTCCAAAATCTGAGATAGGAAGGTCGCCTTGCTTCATGGAAAGCAGATCATCTTTGAGACTTAACTCACGTGCTTTGGATCGGTGGCTGTAGGCGTGGGATAATGCAGTCCAGACATCGCGCGACGTAGAGCATCCAATGATAAGAGCTATAGATTCCTCAGTGAGGGTGGATACAAGGAACAACTTGATAAGTTGATCGCGGGAGTACCACTTAGAGTAATCCGGATTATTGGAGACGACGCCGGCAGCAGATTGAACCGTGAGCTGAGGCGCGGGAAGCGAACCATCAATATAAGGGACAAAATTTTGGGTGATGAGAAATGGCTCGATTTGAGCGTGCCATAAGAGATAATTCGATGAGGTGAGTTTAATAGTCACCATATGAATCATTGTCGACAGAGGTAGGGTCGGCAATTCGCCGGGATCGGCTGCGGCAGCCATGAGATCGGCGAAATAAGGGAGGAAAAAGATGGATCTTGATTAGGGTTTTGCCAAGGTTTGGCTGATACCATGTAGAGAATAAATTCTTTTATTTCACTCAATGATTTACAACGTACAAAGAGGTATATATAGAGAAGAAAGTAAATCTAATCTAGAATAATTATAAAAGATACAAAAGATATTCTCTAATGTGATATACAAGATATGAATATATCTCAAGATAATATACAAGATATGTATATATCTCAAGAAAGTGCTTAAAGGATTTGATTGTGCTACTCATACCAACATGGTGCATCATCTTTTCCGGCACCCGTTCTAGGAAAACTCCAATGTTAAGCGTGCTTGACTTGGGGTAGAACTAAGATTGGTGACCCCTTGGGAAGTTTCTCAGGGTGCGTGTGAGTGAGGACAAAACACGCTGGGAAGGACTTGTGTTGGTTTGTGGGGTCAGCCGTCAGTCTGGAAGCCGTTCCAGACCATTGGTGGGTAACGTAGCCGACCTCGGGTGAGCTCCTTCGGGCCTTTGGGGCCGGGGCGTTACACATCTCCGACCCACTTCAAACCTATCTAAGATTCAACTCAGCTCCGGTCCTAGTCCACTTTATGGTGGTCCTAGGTTGTACTGGACCAAGAGAATTACAAAATAACTCGGTTTGACATGACCCATCTCACCGTAATCTTGGGCTTTGCCGGGCCACTTGACTGTTGGACTTAATCGAGCCTAGGTTGACTCAGTTGACAACTCTATGACACGGATAAAAAAAGTTTAATGTTTGATTTCTTAAAAGCCTTAGAATTTGTTTATTTTCTAGTTAATAATTGTCCATAAACTCATAATTGGGAACGCATACTAAAACGTAATATTTGTAAGTGTTGGGAGTTTCGTTTATTTGTAGTGGAGCATATACATAGTTGTAAAATATGTTAATAAGCCGGACGTTTAAGTAGAGTCTAGTGCCAAAAACGATTTAAATGATTTCAATGCAATGTCGACTTGGTTAACTTAGTTATATTATTTTAGTGATATAAATATTAATAAATTAATAAAATTAAGTCTGTACAAATTAATTTCCTTTTAAAAACCAAAAATAAAAAATTTGGATGCCTAGCCATGACGGCATGAAAACCTGCCTTGAGTGCCCAATAAGTGTTTGGTTTGGCTAGGGCCACCTATCCGATCTTGCAACAATGAACATCTAAGGTCAATAAATAACTGCAATTTTAACATAATTTTAATGGACCACCCCAAAAGGCTAGGGTTTGACAGGTGTAGTCCGCACGGGCGGATCCATATATATATATAGAGAGAGTAGGGGATTCCGGTTTCACCCGTAAGTATAAAGTCAACATTTCTCTCCCTATAAAATTGGTTTGTAAAAAGATAATACTTTCACCATTATATGATAGTATACTCTCAGGCTACCACCTGATGTCGATATTTAATAGTAAGTTGTGAAGAAGAAAAATGTGCTGAAGATAAGGAGAAAATGTTATGAGGGGCTAAAAATGTATATTTTTTTAGTATTTACTCGATTTTATATTTTTTGTTATGCAAAATTTAATTGAGTCTCTCTTTAGAAAAACTTTTGGATCGACAATGGTCGTTGGAGAGTACAAGCAAGAGCATATTCACTGAACGTTTCAGGTTCGGTGAAATGAAAATACGGACCCCTTTGCAATAGAAGATTAGGATTTTGGCATTTTAATTTGTTTAGAATTCTCTTTAATAGTAAGCAAGATTGATGATCTAAATCTTCATTAGCATGAATCTTATTATGATTATATTTTCTTTTATAAGTTCTTTGTTAGTTTTTTAGTTGTATTTTTGTATTAATCGTTAATTGATAAATATGCCCCTAATTCATACAAATGGTTGCATGCATGTACTAGATATAAATTACTACCCTAATTACCTCTCAGCTATAGGTAGGTGACACACCAGGTTGAATCCTCCCTAACCCCATTTTAATATTATAAATTTAACTCCAAAAATAATAATAATGACAAATTTGCATGTTGTAAGATATAAACTAGTCTCCCTAGGTTCAATCATTCTCATTAAAGTCAAGGTCGTTGTTTAGTTTAATTTATGTTTGGTGAATCAGTGATTCGTTGATAAATACTTGTGTATATTACTCCCTCGTCCCGGTGAAGTAGTCCCATTTTTTTTGACACGGAAATTAAGAGTTGTGAGTATAGTGGAATTAATATTTATTAGTGAGTGTGAAAAAAGTTTATCATTTTAGGAATATGAGATTATTCTATGGTACAGACTATAATGAAAAATGAGACTACTTCAATGAGACAGATGGAGTATAACTTAATACAATCCTTTAGAATATACTCCCTCCGTTCCGATTATATAGTCCAGTTTGATCTTGCACGTTTGTCAAAAATTATTTAATATTTAAACAAACTTCCAACATTACCCTTATTTAAAGCATTAATTAACCTCTCATTTTCATAATATTACATTTAATATACTCATTTTCCAAGATTATTCAGGGATGTAATGGTAAATGGCCATATAAAAATAATACTAAATATAGAAATTGGATTATATAATTGAAACACCCTAAAATAGTAATCCGGACTATATAATCGGAATGGAGGGAGTAGTAATCTTGCAGGTTAGTCATTTTATTATTAATTTATATATGCTAACAATTACTTGATCAATAAATTTTGTACAACAAAGTTTAATTAATATCGGAACATAAAATCTCATAATTACAAAATCAACCAAAACAATTCGCAAATTATTATTGAACTTATAATTCGATTTATGATAGGTTCATTTATACAAAAGCATAGTTTACCCAAATAACAAGCCTTTTTTTTCCTTAAAAAATATATATTAGAATAGAGAATTTCATTTGTTTAAAAGGGTAGTATATGTGAACGTTGCCCATTAGGGTTGGCGGCAAATCTGCAAAATTTGTTCAAGAACCGGTTCATGCGCCTCCGATAAGCCAAGAAACCCACACCTTCGCCTCGATCTTCCTCCATTACTAGTTGACAGCAACACAACACTTCAGCAGCTGATACCAACCCAAAAATGGAGTAAATAAAAGCCCTAACTGAGTCGGGAAACAGAAGAGATGTGAGAGATGCAACGGAAGCATAGCTTGAGCAGACCAAGCAAAGATAAACTGCAGCAGCGAAACGACGACGAGGGAAGCGCAGGTGTGCAATGAAGGCTAAGTAGTTGACGGCGGAGCTTGTTACGGCGACCGTCATAGTTGTTGGATGTGTTACAAATGGGGAGCTGCTTTGATACTTTAGCTGCAGCAAGGTGGTGAGAATGGGGATTGTGAGAGCCGTGCATTGGTTGAAGGAAGTGAAATTGAAGCTAGGGAGGTCGAGATATGAAAGATAATATGTGAGGCTGCAAAAGGCTGTATTAAAATGTGTTGGAGCATAAGTGGAAAAGATACCAATCATCTGTAAGGCCATCATAGACGAAGCGCGTTTCAAGTTCATGCAGATGCGGATTATATTTGAACTCCTAGCATTTTCCGGCATTGTTTGTGTAAGACTTGAAAGAGAGAGAGAGAGAGAGAGAGAGAGAGAGAGAGAGAGGAGGGCTTTTTAATCTTGAATTATATATTTTTCCATGTTGTCACGTACGATAATGTGTAATGCAGCAAGCATAGTTCTGCTGACAAAACCAATGTGATCATCAACAACAAAATACCTCCCCTCTCCAACTAGTAGCTAGATTAACCTGTGTTTTAATTATCTCACAATCGCTCATTAAAAAAAAATAAGATTATAGGGTTTGTTTTATGGGTAGTTATTGAAATGTTAAAAGTATTTTCACTGCTTGAACATTTGCGATAGAAATTTATATGGTTACAGTGTTCCGCTGCGGTTTTCATCTAACATCCTAACTGATAAACAACAAACTTAGCTAATTAACTAACTCAACTGGCCCTAATAACCTAGCCTAAGCAGCATGATTTTATATTTTTTTAATTTGTTTTTCTAAGAACTTTAGTTACTTGAGCGCGTGGGCATACTAAACAGAGTTATAACCAATGTTTTATTTTTGTCTAGAGGTATCGACCAAGCGATTTCGAACCCTTTTTTCTATTAGATTTCGTAGTTTAACAAGTTGAATAGATAAATTTATAATATGACTTTGGTAATCTCAATGTTGTAAGTTCCGTATACACTAAGAAAGTCTGGCATTATCGACTTTAATAAAAAATATTTCATGTATCATCACCCTTAGTGTTGATCAGTGGCACAATGAAAGAAAATACGACAAAAAGTGAAAAATCCAAAGCCAATAATTATTAGTTTCATGGAACCAATTAATACATCGGTTTTTCTATCGTTGAAACCCTAATCAGACTAGACCATACGCCAGACTATTAAAGGCTGTTTACGCCATCTTTCTCTCTCTGCGGCTTCACAGGCTGGCTCAAATGGCATCACCGCGATCACGTTTTCTTTTTCTTCAATCCATGTCTCCGAGCTCCATAGGATTTACCAAAGATACATGACACTGTGTAGTGATGAAAGCACCTTGTTTGTGATTTAAAGATGATGGGTTCGAAATCCCTGGAAACATTTAGTTGTTTGAGTTTAAATTTTAAAAAAAATAGCTTTCGAAAACAAACTTGAGGAAATATAAAACAAATTAATATATGCGACCGACGTAGCAAACCTGAATAACTTGTCCCAGAACCGGCTCGAGCCCTACTCCTCCAATAAACCCACACCTTGGTCTCCCTCTCGATCTTCCTCCATTACTAGCTCACAGCAACACAATGCTTGGGCAGCTGATACCGTACGACGTAGAAATCAAGATAGATATAAGGCCTAACTGAACCGAGAAACGCAAGAGACGCATCCGACTCTGAACTGGAGCAAACCAAGCAAGAATAAGCTTAGCAGCATAACGGCAACGAGGAAAGTGCAGGTGGGAGATTAAGGCCAAGTAGTTGACGGCGATCAACCACTTGTAGGGCTACACATCATAGTTCTTGGATGTGTAGCTAAAAGGTACTTGAGCTGCAGCAAGGTGAAAGATAATATGTGAGAGTGAGAAAGTGTAAAAGATGCCAACAATTTGAAAGGCCAAAATAGACGAAGCTTTTTTTAAGTGTGTGCAGGCAGAGTTGGATCATAGCTCTTCCTTAAATAACCAAAAGATGGCCAAGAACAATAACACTTTTTGAAAAGCAAAAATGGCCAAGAACAATAACACTTTCATGCTTTATTTATACTGAAGCTGATGAATATTTAATATTAATTAATTTAAGTTATACCATTAACTCGTTAATACCAATGACCAATGAAGGAATATATTCAAAAACGTACATATCAGAGTATTGTCAATTTGCTAATGCACTATTATTATAATCTATATATACTATGGAAAGTGATCCATGAAAATGATTGTTACCACGACAAATAAGAATAAATCTTAACCTTCCAAATTAGTGATTCAAGGCTCATGACTGAATAAATCAACTTATGCATTATTGTCTACTAAATCATGTATTAAACGGTAATTTTGGAATATTAGTTTCTCTCCTCTAAAATCATCCTAAATCTTTAAGTGATCATAACTTCTTCGATTAAAATTATTTTCTTATGTATAATATTTCAAATTATAGGCAATTTACTTATCTTTCAAATAAAATTCATATTGCATATGTTTCTATTAAAAAATCATCGTAATAATTAAAAAGAGTGATTATATGCATAATTCTCCTAATAATACATGAATTCTTATATAATGAATGCAGTTGCACAATGTAATGTATAAAGTTATACTCCCTCCGTCCCATAACATTAGTCTTGTTTTCCTTTTTCGTCTCCCAAACATTAGTCCTCTTCCCTAAAATGGAAAATTAATACACACTCACTAATAAAATATTAATTTCCTATATCTCTACTCGCATTGGTATCTGTGCCGGAATGAAACAAGACTAATGTTATTGGACGGAGGGAGTATTATATAATGCAGAATGTGATTATTAAAATGCATGTGTATTTTTTCGGCAAAATCATCATTCAACATTAGATGTGCACTTGTTATGTATTATTTAGTTATAACATATGAATTATAATGAAAGTAAAATAATTTTGCTCTAATATAAAAGTAATACACTATAGTTTCGATTAAAAATCATCGTAAAAATGAAAATTAGTGACTATGCATAATTCTCGTAATAGTATACAAATTCTTATATAATTAATGTAGTTGTGTTGCGCCCCCAAACCGGGCCTATGTGGCAGACCCACGTGTGAACAATGCAAGCTAAGGGTTTTAGTGGTTTAAAAACAATTTTTAAACTTTATTTAAAGAGTGGCGAAAGCAAGTGAAATTTATCAGAAGAACGTGAACTCGATTTTGAAGAAAGTAATTTAAATCAAAATGATAAACAAAAGGCCAAGCGTAGCGGAAGCAAATAACGTGTTCACAAATAAAGCGTGGAAAATAAAGAATGACAATTGATTTCAAATAATGACCACCATGTGGGTCTTACGACAAGTACGACTTAGAACAACAAATCGCATGCATAAATATAACAAAACAACTTATTGTCGCTATGTATGAAGACATAGTCCCTTGGCTCAAATACTAGATAATAACTTACATGAATCATGATAGAATAACATGCTAAATGATTTCTAGCTAGATCATGCCCTTAAGGTCCAAATACTTCAAGTAATACATCAAAAGAGAGTTGCAACTTGGACTCACAAAAAAAAAAAGGCTTTAAGTAGTTTAAATAGCCATGTCATTTAACACAAAAGAGAGAAATGAACCAATAGGCAAAAGGGGTTTACAATTTAATTCATTAGGGTTCACAAACGAGCCACCTTCTTATATTCACCACCACAACGCCACTGCCATCACCTTGTACCTGCATGTGGGGAAAACACACATAGAGGCTGAGTACTCCGCGTACCAAGTGCTCACGGTGTCTAAAAAACAGATTATATATATAGTATTATGGAAATGCACCGTATCACACATGCATAGCACATGAGTTTTATTGAAATGAACTTGTGAATGCACAAAAATAATTTACCTCACAAGGGTCGACCCAACTCATTTTGTGGCACCAACACAATCATCATTTCCAACAATCACATCCCAATGTATTTTTCATCTCATCACATAATTCACATATGGGGTAAGATGGGAGTGGTCACTTGACATCCACCCGGCAAGGGGATCCGAGTCCTTACCCGACTAGTAGGCTTTCCGAGCTAATGCATTAGTCTTACACATAAACCACGGGGGTAGCAATTCCCAGATCCAACACATCTCCAATATCTTTCATCATGCAAGGGTGAGTAAACTCAACCCAAATTCAATTGGTCACTCATCATCATCAACATCATTAATAACAATTGCAAAGGTGCCAAAATATTTATATGGTGCTCCATACTTTAAAACAAAAACTCCTTTATTTTCATTTGAAAATATTTGCAAAAATCATTTGTAGGATAAAGTAGTGCCCACCTTATAGCTTATGAAATGGATGATCACTTGGTGTCACTAGTTGATGCCTCTTTTCCACAATCACCAACACCTAGATTTATAACACTTAATTACTAGGTGTGCTCATTCAAATCCATGCATGTTTCTTATGCACAACTAGATCATTTAATTTACTTAGCATGCTTCACGTGATTGTTCTATGCTTAAAATTATATGTGATCAATCATGCTCATTCTTAACAAGTTGACATGCCTATCAATAATATACGAAGTCATGTATCCGTAATTATCACATATCAAGCCTCTCTTCACCATTTACATTTATAAAACATTAATCCTTGTGGTTAGAATACTTCAATCAAATGACATCAACAATTAAGAATCTAAAAATATGCTTAAGTCCTACTACTAAAGATGCAGGTATTTAATCAAATAATTATGCAAAGGGTTTTAGAAAACATTTTTTCAATTGGAAACATTTTTATTAAGCTTATAAAACATTTGGGTGAAATTTAGAAGGACTCCATGCTTTAAACATAGAAAAAAATTCTAGTTATGACTTAAGGAAAAATGTTGTTTTCAAATGAACACCATTTAAAAATTTACAAATATTTTGATTATAAAATTTAATATGAAGAAACAAAATTTTAAAATGAACATGCTCCAACTGACGGTTTATCAAAATTATTTTCCGTTTGGAAGTTACGGGCTGGGGGAGAATGCGTTTCCTGGGGGTTTTGCTACGGGTTTGCAAACAGGGGTGTGACTTTAAAAATTATTCATGGCCAAAATACAATTTTTAAAGACTTGAATATTTACATGAAGTTCCTACAATGTGTCTAAGACCCATAAATATATTTTGAGAATTTTCTAATATGTACAAGTACGCTTTCAAAATTATTTTCAAACATGCGACACAGAATGACATATATTTTTGCATGACACATAACTCACGAACCACATATTATTTTTCAATGAAACCAAACCAAATTTCAGCAACATGATCAAGTATAACATATTAAAAAATCAACTCAATCGGGAATCATTTGATAGATCCATTACAAGAGGCATTCGGAGGTATAATTCTACCAACTTTTTCAAATATTGGATTTTAACAAAAACCAAGACGTGTTTTCTCCTAGTTTTAATTTAATCCATGTTTTAGATACAGAGATGAAACTCGGCACACATGATTAACACAATGTCTAGTATTTATCATAAATTTAGGAATTATTTTTTATCAAGTATAACAATTTTTCCAATTATCATGCATGAGACTCGCTCACAGAAATGTCACACCATTTTGTAAAATTCATATCTTTCAGAGAATTACAATTTCGGTAAGGTTTTCACATTTGTTCAACAAAGTCAGATCTGTGCACAGTTGCTATGGGGTTCCACATTTATTCACCTTGTCTCATCATGCTTCAACCCAAAATGGGAAAAGTCATATTACAAAACCTTGATTTATAATTTCAGACCTTAACTAGTTCATATCTTTCTTCTATAACATGTATCTTGAGCTAGATCAAACATATAAAGGCTCTACAATCAACAAGCAACACATTATCACCCATTTTCCCTCATATATGAATATCTTGATCATTACTTAACAAAATGCTCTCAAATTTGATATCTAGCCTCTTGATCGTACATGCAAGCTTCTAGACATTCTTAAGGGTTCCTAGGGAGAGTAGAAAAGGGGTTCCTTGAAGAACTTATTTTCATATTTGATTGGGTTTCTTCAAAACTCGAAAATGCTCCTCCCTTGCTTGATTTTCAATATCTTCTTGCTCCTTTCTTCTTGTAGCCTTTAGATCTCTCAATTTTCAGCTCAAATTCTTTGATTGGAGGTGGGGGCTGAAGATGAAAGTGGGATAATGGTAAGGCTTTTGGTATATTTGGGAAGATGAAGGTGAGTAGATGAGCTTTATGAAATTTTGGAGGTGATTTGGGAAGGAAATGGGGTGGTTCTAGTTAGTTTTTGGTGGCTGCCATTTTTGGAGCTTCCATGGAGTTTCTTGAGTGTTCAAAATGGGTGGATGAAGATGATGAGTGGTGATAGGGAGGAAGAGGACGGTGGAGTGTGGTGAAGAGAGGGTGGAGTTTTAGACTAGTTTGCTTACAAGAATGGTAGAGAGACAATCATGATGTCTCCTTAGGCTATTTTACCAACATGCCCTCCCAAAAGTTTGTCTCATATGTTTCTAGAAGCCCCAAAATAGGTATTGTACTTCTCATTTAATTTATATGGCTAGAGTGGGCTTACTTTCATTTAATTCATTTGGGCTCCAAACATTTTCAAAAATAATCAATCTCATCTATTAAATTGTACCCAATATGAAATATGATTGGAACAAAATAAATCTTAAGCCCTATAGACATGGTCGCCGAAAGTGTAGAGAAATTGGGCCTCAATTCGCTTCGACTAAATCTTGTCGTCATACATGATTTAATAATTTTCGAAATAGCTTGAGCTGTCAAAGTTGAAATAATAATAAAAGTTTAAAATTTTTCAGGGTGTTACATCCTACCCCTCTTACAAAAATTTTCGTCCTAAAAAATTTAAATCGTCACTGGAATAGTTGCGGGTACTTATTCTTCATGTTCTCTTCTAATTTGTATGTTGCTCCTTCTGGATCGTGGTGCTTCCAAAGAACTTTAACCTTCAGTATTTGCTTCGTGCGTAGTTCTTTAACTTGTCTATTTAAAATTGCTTCGGTTGCACGTTCACTTCACAGTGATGGATTAAGCGTCTAGGATTGTAGACATATTTTCAAAGTTTTGAAGTGTGGAAAACGTTGCGATTATCGCTCATCCTAGATAGTTAAGGCTAGTCGGTGTAGTACGGGACCGACTATTTCTAACATTTCGAATGGTCCAATGAATATCAGCTTCAACTTTTCACGTAATCTAAAACATGTGACTCCTTCCTAGGTTGACACCTTCAGGATTACCTCCTAACATATTTTGAATACTATTTTACTTTGTTGAACGTCAGCATGGGACTTTTGTCGATCTTCAGCCTCGATTTAATCAATCGTGCTACTTGGATCATATTTTTGACTACTTTGGGTCCTAGTGTTGTTCTCTCGCCGACTTCATCCTAGTAAAAAGTGATTTATAATTCCTACCGTATAATACTTCGCATTATTTGGTTTCTCTAAGAAGTTCCTTTGTTTCCCTTCGCGAACTCATGTTTAAATCATCTCAAGTTGCTTGCTCTGTTGTTGAGTTTCCGTGATCCTTTACCTTAGATTAGGAATTATCACCATTGTTGCTAGGTTCACTCCCTTAGCAATGTTTGAGGGTGATGACTTTGATCTTTTGAGAAAACCTTGGCCCATTGAGCTGATAGAAGCGATCATCTATTCTAAGCTAGTGATATTTGTTCTTCAGGGTCAACTTATTAAACTCTCAGTAGTCAATGCACACGCCTAATGATTCATCTTTCTCTTTCGCAAGTAGTATTGGTGCTTGTCACGGTGAGATAATAGGAATTATAAAATCGAGATCTAAGAGCTCTTGGAATTGGATATTCAGCTCTTGTAATTCTTTCGGTGCCATTGCATCAGGTTTTTGATACTAGTGCAGCTGCGGGTTCTAGATCAATCGTAGCTCTAACTGTCTGTTGGGTGGTTAACCTGATAGTTCTTCTTGAATTATATTTTCGCATTCTCATACTACCGGCATGCCTCGTATATCCTCTTCTTTTACTTTCAACCAATGGTGGCTTATCTTAAGGTCATGTCAACATTTACTAATCCTATTAATCCTAACCTTATCCTAAACTAACTTCGGTCCTAAGACTATTTTTAAGGTTGGAAAATGTCTATTATGGGTATGGTCGCTCCTAGGGATTGTAATTCTTAGCGCATTGCATTCCTTAAATGGCTTTATCGAGGTTCCCGCTTTCTCCATTCTGTTATGGGTTGATATTTGATAATCCAATCCATTTCGAGAATAATATCGATGTCAGCTACTTTTACGACATTTAGATTTTCAATCACATTTGCATCCGTTCCTAATTCATCTTCTATGTTCGACCAACAATGAGTTATCGGGATAGGTTCTCCCATGAGAGTTACAACATCTAATGCATTCTCATTTTTCTCATTCTCCGAACATAGAAGTGTTACACATGTATTCGATATGAATGTGTCGCGCCCCCAGCCGGGCCTATGCGACAGTCCCACGTGCGACACGATGCACGCTAAGGGAGGTGACTATTCGACCAATTAATTAATCAAGCGGAAGCAAATAAAGAACTATATGAAGATCAAATGAAATAATGAAGTTCAAATAAATAATTCGCAGCGGAGAATGGGATTAATTAAATGAAGCAAGCATGATGGGAAAATAAATAAACACATGCTTGAAGGGAAACAATAAATATTTCGCAGCGGAGAATATAATCAATTAGATGCTACAAGCATGATGGGACGATAAAATAATGCGTGCTTGGAAGAAAATGCAAAGGACACAAATCAATTTTAGTACACTTGAACACATGAGACTATGTATGAAGACATAGCTCATCGCTTCGATACCATAACCAAACAAATTAAATCATTGTAGAAGAATAAGAATAATTTAGCATGCATAGGCCAGAATGAATCATAGGAGTCAAGAGATTACATGAATTAACATTTGATCAATCGAGCATTTCAAGTTCAAATTATGTCGAGGTTTAGAAGAGTTCAAGCTCAACCATCCAAGCATTTCAAAGTTAATACAAAATGAGATTGAAGAAATTTAGATCAAGAATCCAAGTAATCATAGTGGTGTAATACATGCCATTCAACAGTATAATCAAAAGCAACATAGATTCGAATGTAGTACTCCGAACAAATATTACAAATATGAATCCATCTCGGTTTTCTCCTTCGATCACCTCCTCATAACGCCACCTTCAACTTCATCAATCGGTACCTACATACAGGGAAAACGCACATAGGGGCTAAGTACACGAATGTACCCAGTGGTCACGGTATCCCGAAAAAAATTACATACATATATCATGAAAATACCGCACACTCATGTATAATACAAGTTTTATTGAAATCATCATGTATATGCACAAAACATTTTCCTCACTTGGGAGCTCCCACTCAAATTAGGCAACACATAATCGTTTTCCCAACATATCAACATTTCATATTCAACATGATCCACATAATCAAAAGGGGTAAGATAGGAGTGGTCACTCGCTATCTACCCGGTAAGGTTTAATCACCCTTACCCAACTGGTAGTCTTATTACTATCCGGGCTAATGCATTAGGCTTACAATACCACGGGGGTAGCCACTCCCCCGATCCAACACATCTCCAAATATATCATTCATCCACCAATTCATATCATCACAACAATCATATGGTGCCAAAACAATTTGTGGTGTAACATGCTTTAAAACAAAGAATCATTTTTGGAAAAGCATTTGGCAAAACCATTTTGATAGGATAAAGTAGTGTCCACCTCAAATAATTCGATGGATCCAATTATTAAGTTCCGCTAGTCGATGCTTCCTTCTTGGCGATTAAAGTACCTAATTAATGTTTGAATAAATAACTACAAAGTCTTTGACTCAAATAATTATCTAAGTTCTTAAATCAATTTAATTCAAGTAATTACCCAATTACAATTTATGCAATTTGAAATTATGAAAGAACAAGATTAAGAAATTCTAAGCTCTATTTTATTAAACAAGGGTTAATAACTTAGTTAAGATTATTAACTAGTGAGCAAGTTCAAACTATGCCAATATTAATTAATGAAAAGGAATTAGTGATCAAGTTATCAACTTATGACTAATCTAAAGGAATTATTTTTAATTAATTAAGTGAACCAATTATGCAATTAGGCCTTAGAAAATCGTAGTGAAATCTGAAAATTAATCAAATTATCCTAAGTCAAAAAATATGAGTTATTACCTAGTTAACTAGTCCATTTTCAAGATAACAGCAAAAATGATCTAGACATCTAATGAGGCTGATTTTTAATTATATAAAAATAAGATTTTAATGTGCACGTTCTCGAAGTGATGGTTCGTTAAAACGAATTTTCATTTAAAAATGGTGAAGCCGTTCATAAGCAATTTCCTAATTAACTAAAGTAGACGGTGCACACTCTAACATGGTAATTTGCACCATTGTTGAGTTTTCAATTTTGGTGAGGTGTATGCAAATTTAAATTTGGGCCAGATATGTTTTTATGTTTCAGTTTTCAACCATGTAATTTAGGTGGCACACTCTAAATTACAATCCTAGCTTTTTGGGCCAGATATGTTTTTATGTGAAGCCCATAAATGGTTGCTTAACTCTATAATAGAAGGAAAATGAGGATGAATTCTATTTAGGGAAATATATTAATGTATTTTTATTAAGTAAAATAGGAAATAATTTTTTTATAATACTAATAGGATGCATTCCATTGTTAAATCTCTTAAAAAATACTATAACGATTTTTCTTGGTTCAAAAAACATTGTTAAATAATTATAGTTTCTATTTGTATTTTTTTCAGTTTCGTTGTTTTATTTTTTCTTCTTCTCTTTATTTTAGAATTTTGATACAAAATTATAGTACAAACATCATATTTATTAAATGCACTAATCCCACATGATTAAATTCCATTGAAAATTTATGAATTTTTAATTAAATAATTAAAATATTACAATAAATATTAATATGTAAATGGAAATATAGTATAATAATTTTGATTTAAAAATTAAATGAATAGTAGAATAATTAAAATGGAATATTTGTTTGTGGTGGGAAATATAAAGTTGAATTCTGAAAATAAAAAATAAAACTGGAAGTCTAACTGTGTAGGAATGGTAATAGGTCGAGCCAGACTAGGCTTTGATTCGGTAGGCAACCTGCGAAAAATTGAATAGGCCTTAGCTTGACCTATTAACTATCAAATGTTTTTATAAAGGCCTAGGCCAGACCTTTTCAGTGATAACGGCTTTTAGCCTACTCAATGTCTATTTAAATCTATTTAGTAATTTAATATATATATTTCAAGTTGTAAATTATAAATAAATTATTTAGTTTTAAATTAACATTCTTTATTGTTTATTTTTATTTAATTTATATAAATATTATTTACTCAATCTTTTTTAGAATAAAAAATAGCTATGTTGTAATAACCAAAATAACAAGATTATTATATGACGACATATTAAAATAATATAAACATCTAACAAAAGAGTATATTCATTCGAATTATGAAATATTATTTAAAGAAATAAATAAACAAAATATATTCAATTTTAGTGATGGAAGAATTTTTTTGCGCATCGAATATCGATTAATAGTGCAAATATTTAAATTGTATTAAAATATAAATTTAGTATTTATTATTAAATAATAAATATATCTAATAATTATATAATATATTATATAAGTAGGTCAGCCTATTACGGTTAAAAGACCTTATTCGATGCCTGGGCTTGAGCCTATTTAACTATATAGACTTTTGAAGAAGTTCAAGCCTACAATTTCCATGAAAAGGTCAGGCCTAATAAGGCTTAACGTCGGATAGTCTGCGTTATTTCCATCCCTATCTAATTGCAATATAAAATAGATTTAGCAGCATTATAGAGTTTGTAATTGGAGATGGCCTAAACTCAATCTCATTCACACTCATCAAATTGTAAATAAATATACATTGTTGAAATAACACTACTAACAGCAATTATTTTAATATTAGACAATTCATTCAAAAATTATATAAATTATGCAAATTGTTGAAGTTCGGTTTTGTACGGATATGGGGCCAAGTAACTAGATGGGAAAATAGTAAGAAATAATTGACAACAACTATTGCAACTGGATTACAAGTACGCTAATGATGAAAATTAAACGAGCAAAAATAACAAACAAATAATTGAATTTGAAGTTTAAAAAAATCTCCATTTATAGTAAAGTGGGTGCACAACAAGCTAGAGCAGGTGGAGCAGCTGCTTTAGAAGAGTTTCACCTGAGCAAAATGAGTGTTTGAATGTTTGAAAAATGAACAAGGTATAAAATGACGAGGGTTCTCCCTATTTATAGACCATAGGGTGCCCAAATATAATATTAATTTGTCATTAAACCCTAATAGTCACCTACCCCATCTTTTTAGGCGTGGTTGTAGCTGATTCCACGAATGTTGGAGCTGCTGCAATAGTTGGTGCTTTTCTCACAACTATCACAACTTATCTGCTGGTCACATCCTTGTTGATCTCCTCAGGAGACCACCTTTAGATAAAGTCCTCAGGGAAGTTTATTTGATGACCTCCTTTAGGAGGTCTCCTTAAGTGGCCTTCCCTAGAGACAAGCTCCTTATGTTTGTCCCAAATTTAGAGTAAATATATTGCATAGTGGAAAAGGTTTTAACAAGCTTGTACTTCCAAGATTGGTTGTTAATCTTACTGGTTTTGTTTCAGAAAATTGGTGTTTCGTAAGAAATTTTATAGTTAACTAATTTCAAGTATACTGCAACACTTAGAGAGTTTTGGGTTTTAAATCCACGCAAATAAAGGTAAGTAGCAAATACAAAAGGATTTAGAGAGGTTCGGAGCTTAATTTTGACATCCTCTCTTCGAACACAAGTCTAGAAATCACTAAGTATTCGTTGATAAGGGGGAGTATGATCTATCGTCTTGATGGTAAGGACCACCATCTGCCAGCTTCAAGCTCACTCGCATAGTCCTTTGCTCGTCGCCACTTCTTCATATCTGGAAAGATGACAAACCTCGCTGCCTCCAATCGGTCGATGAGAGTTTAAGCTCTTCTTGGAACGTACTATTTGTGGTGTTAACACCCGTGAGAGTCAACAACATGAGATGTAATGACTAAGAGTTGGTTTCTTATTGGGAAAGTAAGAAGACCAAAGAGATAACTCTAGCGTAGGTGCTATGAGTCTCGTGTCCAAGAATGGCACACTGAGGCTGGTTAGTTAGTTAGAATGTATTAAATGCTTAGTGTATCATATTGCACTGAGTTCCTTTCAGACATCATAATTCATAAAGTCTTCTCGTCTTGAATACTTTAGTCTATTTATAGGTGAAATCTTGAGAAGATTTAAAATAGTAGCTGTTGAGAAACATCAAGGATTCCTCCAATAAAATATCTTTTTTTCCTGAAGGGTTGTGTCCTATACAACTACTAATAGTAGTAGGTTGACTTGCAGGCTTTTGTTAGAACGACTCTAAGCTAGACCAAGAAATTCTTGCTGGTTGATTTCTCAGACACAAAGGCGTTTTAGGATCTGTTGAAAATATTCTTTCTTAATGTCTGGGCTATAGAACCATACACATGTCTTTATTCTTCTTGTCTCAATTCAGCGAGTTTGAGATTTCCTCTTACTGGAGACGTGTCATCCAATTTGGTCCAAATTGTGCATCCAAGCTGGTTGCTAGTTTTATTGTGCACTCCAATATGGTAGTTTGTTTTCTCCCAAATATCATGCAAACAACTCTATTACAACTCCATAAAATCCTAACAAGACATTACAAGTTTTTCGGACTAGTCTACACTAGAGACACTCCTAGTATATGGATTTTTGACACATCAAAACATAAATATAATGAAGGAATTACACCATAATTCCGAAAACCTTACGACCTACTCTCCCAAGTCTTTGGGTCTTTTTCCTTCCTATAGTCAATTGGTGACGAGCTTCTTCTTGTGGTCAGTGGGAGGTGTTGCTCCTTCTTGGACGATTGAGGTTGGTCTCCATTGACTATTGTGCAGCTCCTTCGAGTTGCATGCTCTCATTAAGCTGTGTGTTTGAGCTGATTTGGGGGTTAGGCGTGGACCTTGGACATTCTTAGTGGGCCCAATAAAGTCCATTTACGGCTTGGCCCAAAAATAGACCCTTCAACTCTGAGGTGTACCTAGTAAACAATAAAGTTGAAATAAGTTCTTAATCATTAACTCAACTTCATAGGGTTGGTCATTCTAGATTGGTCATGTTTTAAGTGCTAGTCTTCGAGCTCCCGCGTTTTGGAGGCTCAAATGATAAAAGGCACAAGTCATGATGGGTTTATCTAACCTATGGTAGTAGCATGTATAAGAATTCCATGCAAATAGGCTTCGTCCACCCCCAGAAGGATGGCTCAAGAGCGCAATCATGAGTCAAGTAACCACGACATTCATCGAGAAGCGCCTCACTTAGATGGTCCTCGGTGGGAATCTGTGTTCCCCATATTAGCACTTCGATGGCTCGTAAGGTCTTGGAGGTGGATGCCTATTAGGAAATTTGATATAAATATCCTTCATTTATTTTATATTTTTGTGGATCAAAGATTGTAAAACCCATCTCGGGAAAACACATTGTCCTTCACAGAAAAGAGAGGTGTTGGATTGGACATCATCTAGATTGCCAATAAACTGCTACTGTTGGGAAATCTGGCTAAGTTTCCCTTCTCCAGTTGATAGCTTAGATCTTAGATTTGGTGTTTAAGTGTTTTGGTGGATCAAATCCTAAGTCCAACCAGCGTCAGTTTGTCTCTAGAATAGCTCTAGTCTCAAATGTAAAGTCCTGTTTAGGTCTTTTGAGTTGTAAGTCGTAGCTGATCAAGACTCATGCTGGCTACTGTTCACCAGCATGAGATGTGCTTACCAGTTAAGAGAAGTCTCACCAGCAAGCGGCTGACAAAGACTCATGCTGACACTGTTCATCAGCATGGAGTAGAGCTATTGACTGGTTACTGTTCACCAGTTGGGAAGATTTCACCAGCAGGAGGCTGAGAGATCTTACCAGCAGAATATGTGTTCTGGCTGATACTATTCACCAGCGGTGAAGCCACCAGTCACGGGAGATTCCAAGAGATAACATCAGACGAATTGGTAGACCTTGATTGTGCTAAGGAAAGTCACCAGCAGAGACTGCCAGCACAAGATCACCAGTATGATCTACCAGTCGGAGGTTATCAGCAGAATTCAAGATTCGCTCTCCCAGAGTCTTAGAGACAAAAAGAAGATTC
>JAPKLW010001896.1:17889-57050 GCA_026898455.1 Plectranthus barbatus | reverse complement strand
ACAATAAGAAAACAACGTGATAAGTGAGGCAAAATACGAGCTTATCATTGCCTCCAATGGATGGATGTTGTATCAACTCGACGTCAAATCAGCCTTCCTCAATGGCGTGTTGATGGAAGATGTGTATCTTGCTCAACCGGAAGGCTGAAACATTAAAGGAAAAGAAGAGAAGGTGTACAAACTCAAAGAGGCATTGTACGAGCTGAAGCAAGCACCACATGCCTGGTACAGTGAGATTGACAAATACTTCAGCATGACTGGGTTCAAGAAGAGCAAAAGTGAACCAACCTTGTATGTTAAGAATCAAGGTAATGACATTCTTACCATCACCCTTTATGTTGATGATTTAATTTTTACTGGAAGTAACAAGAATATGATCGAAGAATTCAAGCAAGATATGACTCAAAACTACGAGATGAGTGATATGGGTTTACTTCGACATTTTTTGGGCATGAAGATTTACCAAGAAAAAAGAAGAAGACTTCATTTGCCAAAAGAACTATTTTGAAATAATATTGAAAAAATTCAAGATTTTGGAATGCAATCCTATCTCGACACCATTGATTATGGGGGAGAAATTAAAGAAAGAAGATGAAGGAGAAGAAGTAGATGCCAATCTTTATCGAAGTCTGATCGGTAATCTACTCTATCACATAGAAAACACGAAGAAATTTAATGTATGCTGCGAGTATGCTGTCTAGATTTATGCAGCATCCGAGTCACATTCACCTTGGTGCAGCAAAGCGTGTCTTATGCTATATTTAAGGAACAATGGATTTTGGTCTATGCTACAAGAAGAATGTTGTTGTCAACTTGTTCGGATATTGCAATAGTGACTTTGGTGGATCACTAGATGACATGAAGAGTACATCCGTATATTGCTTTACACTTGTATCAGCAATATTTTCATAGATGTCAAAGAAACAGCAATGTGTTGCTCAATCATCAGCAGAGGAGCAGAGGCTAAATATGTTTCAGCATCACTAGCTACATCTCAAGCTATTTGGCTGCGAAGAATCTTAGCCGATCTTGGTCACAAATAAAAGGAAGGAACCAAACTATGCTGTGACAGCAAATCTGCTATAACAATGGCAAAGAATCCAATCCATCACAGTCGAACTCACCACATTGCTCAAGCATCATTTCATTCGAGAAGCAATTGAAGAAGGGGAATACAAATTGATTACATTGGTTCGGAAGACCAGATTTCTAACATTCTCACCAAAACGTTGCTAAGAGAGAGGTTCCAACAACTCCGAGCTGCACTTGGAATCCGACAACACATTAAGGGGGAGTGTTGAAAAAGTTAATGTGATGTTAATGCTGTCATTGTTGTTACAGCTTTGTGGTGTTACATGCTGTTACATTTGACTAGTTAATTCCCATCCATGATCCCATTCAAACTATGAGCCATTAAGTATTATAGTTAATGGTCATTTAAGTGAGTTGTAATCCTTTAAATATATGTAACTCATGCATCAAATTATTGGGAAATCATTCAAAATTTACAAAATATTTTCTCTCCAGTTCGAGTGCTTTAGCATAATTCCAGAACATAAAACCAACATAATAATTATGAATAAGAAACATTTACACAATATATTTCCTAGCTATATCTTGTATACTCTCTCTCTCACCAAGATTGCAGTGGGTCTGCATGCCACGATTAACATTCTTTAACTTTTGGGGCAAGGCAAATGATTTTTCTATCTGGTTTAGGGCTCAAATAGTTCGAACTATTTTACATTAAATATTTATTTCATACTTGCAACCTAAGAGTGGCTGCAATGGAAATGAATTCTACCACAATTTTACATTAAATATTTATTTCATACTTGCAACTTAAGGGTGGTTGCAATGGGAATGAATTCTCAGGTTTGAACCCAGGTGGAGTGGGTTTATACCATTGTGAGGTTTGAGTTTTGAATGGGTTGACAAAGTTGGGTTTCAAGTACAGAAGTTGGGTTTATACAATTTGTTGGGTCCATCTTGTCGGTCACCCAAGCCACATCCAATTTTTCTTTTCATTTTAATTTGTTCGTTCATTTTTATTTTAAAATATTCATTTTATTATTATAATATATATTTTCATTTACTTAATTAATTAACATGTGTCGGCCATTAACCACAATTAAGTATTTTTTACTCTAAATTATTTTAATATTATATATATATATATATAACAATAATTATATTTTGATTTCAAAATAGTTAAATTCCCACTCTCCCACTTTCATTTTTATTCTTTTCTTTAACTATTTCAAAAAATTAGACGTAATCTTTTATTTATTTTTTTTGTCATTTATAATACTCAATATTATTAATTTCTTTATATTTGATTTGAATATAACTGGAATATATGTGTTTATACATATTTTTATATATGTCATTTTACATAATTGTATTAAATTGGAGAATTTGAAAGTTTATTATATTCTTTAATGTAAGTATAGAAATAATATTATATATGTGAGTATATTTATGTAGGTCCATACTAAAGTGGTGTTTGTATGTTTATTGTTATAGGAATCTGTTTAAAAAGTTAGATAAATCTTAACCTGCTTTATTAACTTCTGCAATGACGTGTGAAGTCTTAGATAAAAACGACCAATGAATTGGATTTATGATGACGCAATTTGTCTGTACTATGATTGCCGTTTTTGGAAGGAAAAAAGCAATATATACTTATTTTATTTGCTGCTTAATATTAAACCACTTAAGCATTGTCTTCCTTTACCTTCCATATATACTTCCATCGGCTCCTTTAATTTCTTGCTCTAACTAAAATGCCTGAGTTCACAAGCTCCTTCCACCGTCTCACTATCTTCATAATCACTGTTCTCTTTGGTTTCTTGAATCTGAAATACCCCACCATCAATCCAAATGAAACCCTATTTTCCAGCCATCCCATCACAATGTCCATCGCCGTTGCCTGCTGCATACTCTACTTCCTCGTCTACCTCGTGCTGCTAACATCTCAGACTGATCATTTCACTGCGGTCGCCTCGATCGTGTTGGTCTGTTCTGGTAACGCGGCAGTGGCCACTCTGACGGCTCCCTTGCTTCCGGATTGGGGTGGCGCTCTTATTTATGTGATTTTCATGCTAATATCACTCGTGAGAGCTTCTTCTTCTCCATTCTACATACTCCTTTATTGTTCTGGTTTTTCCTCCACTCGTTTTCTTATTTGAGAAACCAAATCAGGTCAGCTCTTTTGTATGTATATATGGACTCGAAGATGAAATTCCGGATTTCAGGGTTTGCATCGAGCATGTTCGTCAATTGTTTGGACAGCAGCCGCAGCCGGTACTTCCAATTTGAATCTAAGACTGGATGAAGGTGGATCTATTTAATTTCTTTCTTTGTTTAATTTGTTGTTTCATTAGTAATCTAAGAAATTGTGCTTTTGCCTTAAAATATAATGATATATTTTCCTCTCCTACAATATATTTGATAGTTCGTGAAACTCTTGTATAGCTTTAATTTCTTCAGCTCTTGATCATGTATATAGATATGTCTTCGACTTTTTAAATTTAATCATTTCTCTCTTTCCTCATTCCTTCACAGAAAAATAGTTAGGTGATTAATCATGAAGGAAGAAAATGATTCTCGTGAAGCGTGGTTTTAGGTTATAGTTACTCAAAAAATAATATATTAAAACGTATTTATGTGTATGTTTTTGATTTAGTATATATACTGCTTATTAATTAAAAAATCTTCACGATACAAAATGACTGATACAAACTCCACCTCATTTTTATTATTTCTATGGATTATTGAGTAAATTAACATTTGTGTGTGCTAAAGCATTTTAAGTTTGAATTTTTGTGTAAATATGATTAGGAAAAATACACAAGCTTTACTTGTAGGCATACTAAATCTCGTTTGTAAAATTCGATCACAAATCCTCAGAATTATAAATTCACCCAATACATTTAGCATATTAATATCGAACTTATTTGATTAAGCAAGAAAAAAAGTACTAACCGGCTTCAGTTAAAGGTGACAATATAGTACAAAATCATAGTGTACCTGACTGGAATTTGGAAACATATATAATCTAAACCAAACACAAAAACATGCAACTACGGTCCAAGATCTATTCAGCACAGATATCTTAGTTTATTCACCAGATAAAATGACAGATACTTCATCTATTCTTTTCCTTGCCATAAATAAATCAATGCAACTACGGTCCAAGATCCCACTACCTAGGTGGTTTTTTTTGTTTTGTTTTTGTCTTTATCTTGATCGGTGGGAGGTATAAACTATGTTTTCGTTTTTGGTCTAAACAATAACCAGTAAATGCCAATCACTTGCTAACTCCAAATATGCATATTACGATTAAAATTTTATAAATAAATTGATAATATAATTTAGATAATCTCCATACCCTGATTTCGTAAGCTCCGTAAGGAAGAGAAAAGGCTAGCCGTATCGACTATAATAAATAATATAGTTATCATCACTCATAGTTTAGATCATTAAAAAATAATTGAAAATTCCACAAAAAGTGAAGAACTCAAAGCCAATTTTTTGTTTCTTGCAATCGATATATACAACTGTTTTTCTGTTGGAATCATGTGTTTTTCCCAAATGGCAGACCCTAATCAGACTCAAACTATACTCCAGACTGTAAAATGATGTAACGTTTCTTTCTTGTTCCTCATTTCCGCCATCTTTCTCTCTCTATTGTGGCTGCACCGGTCCAATCACACTCCCTTGTGGTGGTAGTCGTTGGTACACCTTCATTCCTTCAGGCTGTAGATTTATTCTGTGCACCAACACCAATTACTACACAACTTTTACCACATAAGCCTAGCTAGCTTTTCTTTTAGAATGACATGTTGAACAGTTGAAGAGCATATTGTCCGGCTTTAGGTCCCAAATAGATCCTTTTCATCCTCTAGTAGATTCTCGTGTCTCGCCCTCCAATCCAAAGTAGTCTCCATGTTGTTGTCTCGTCGCTACTCTTGTTAAATATCCGGCATTGATTGGCGATAATTGCATGGACCACCTTAACATGATAATGGTGAGATATCTCAGACTCTTACTAGCTAATTTTGTAAAGATGGGTGAATCTTGTCCCTTCGCTTTGTGTATAGTGTTCGAAGCACCTTACCTGTGACCGACAAATCTTTCGTTCGAGCTTTACGGGGACATCATTGTGTGTGAGTTTAAATAAATGCAAAACTATTCAAAAAAAGATGGGTGAATCTGTTGAATATCGCACACCTGGAATATACAACCATATAATGTTGAAAGTCATCTCTCCTTTCAAGCCGATTTTGTAGGGAGAGAAATGAAAACTCAACAGAATCCTAACAAAATGATGAGTTTGGAATTGGAGGTACAAATATATAAATAAAATTAAGAAATATAAACATATTACATATATATATATATATATATATATATATATATATACATAAAACAAGATTTACATACGTGCGATATGCAAATCGATTATATATGTTTTATTTTACAATGTCAAAATATAATTAACAAAATTATATATTTTTATATTTTTAGTAATTATTTTTAAATATATCTTCATTTTTATTCATCAACATTATATATTAATATATTATAATATAAATTATTTTATATGCTATATGGTCAACTATGTGTATAAATTCTAAAAAAAAAATAAGTACATGAAACACAAAACCTACAAAATAGGGTTTTTTCCCCTCAAAATTATCCCATTAAAAGTAATGTGTATTATTTAACAAGTAAAAAATAAAATAAATTGGGGAGATATAATATTTTAAATAATATATGACAAATATAGTTTGTTATATATTATTATTTTTTATTGTATATGTATAATAAAATAGAAGAAATAATAAATAAAATAAATATAAAAAATGAAATTGCTATTTTTGGGAGGAAAAGTGACAAAATGAATATGTAATTATATGAAATGTATTATTTTAGTATATTAGTGGATTTGAAAATATATTTATAAGATAAAATAAATTGAGAATACACTATATATATATATATATATTGTGTAAAAATATCTAAAAATAATTATAATAATACAAATAAGGTAAATAAAAAAATAATAATAAAAAAAAATTGGGGTACCGCCTCTAGGTCTCCCCAAAGTGAGGTGAGCGGGAGAGGGTTTACGTACTGAAAGTTAGTATAATTTATAGGGTTAGGATAAATTGGACGTCATGCGACACCGTCGTATATCATTATTAAATAACAAAAAGACGGCGATGAGAACAAAGCTTCTTTTTTTTTTTTTTTTTTGGGTTCCTAAACTGATTCTGGCATTGAAGTGGATAGCAAATCAAACTTGGTTCTTTGTTTTCATCAACGATGGACTTCACAAAGCTTTGTTTCTTGTCTCAATAGCCATTTTTAAATCATATGCATGAGTAATTAATAGTAATTATATGCAGCTATACCATTCTCTCGGCAACAGCAACTAAACTGGAGACGTGTTATTCAGCTATTGTTTAGGACAATTTGCATAGTTTTTATTAATAGTAAACTTACACACACAAATATTTCAGAGAAACTTAAATTAATAATCTCTTAGTCACAGACAAAGTGAATTCACCTCTACTCCCGAACCGGGGACGCACAATTTTCATAGTTATTTTGTAATCATGTACGTGTGACCTAGCTAGTTGGTAAGATTTTATCATATATATTAATATATTTTAGGTATATTATCAATGTAAGATATGAAAAATAGTTTAATTATTAATTTATGATCCGAAAAATAAATTATCAATGCAAGATCTAAATGATCCTTAAATTTTCAATCTAGGGTCTCATGTTGGAGTGAGAATTTTTGGTATCTTTTTTAAGTTCTAAAATGAGAATACATCTTTGAAATCTTGAATTAATAATTATCTTTTGAATTTTGAATTAAGATTACTCTTTTTTTTTTAATTTAACTCACAAGTCATTGATAGTTATTTTTAGTACTATTAAGTTAGTTAGTAGATTTTAATTTTCTACATTTTAAAAATAGTATTTAGGTTATTGTGGTACAAAAGAAAATGAGATATAAAAAGTCGGCTAGGCCTTAATTAATTAGTGATGAATTTTTAATTTGATAGATAATTCAATGTCAAAATGAAGGATTCGACTACCTAGCGAAACAAATGTCAACATTAAGGCCAGGTGCATGATTGTAAAACTAGAATTATAAGGTTGTTCTTCACCTTTGAGCATAATGATTAAAATATTTTGTTTATGATTAATTATGAATTTGAAAATAAGAAAATCATCTTATCCCCATTTAAATTGTATACCTAATTGAAAAGAATAATTAGCTAGGCTTTTTGAATAAGGCTTAGCGCTTAGGCATGACGTGGGCTGTTTTTAGATAGTTGCAGATTAGATAATTTATTTTTATTTTTCTTATTTTAAATATATAAATATTGATAAATAAAAAAATAAAATTCTATGAGTTTTTTAATTTTAAAGATAAAAATATGAGATCAAGTGAGCAAGGTTACTAAGATCCACAAATGATGAAGCATTCCGGATGGAAACTGAAATGAGATCAAGATTGTAAAATTTACTATGCGGCAATTGAATATTTGATAAGGCCACAATATAAGTAGGGCCTGTTTCGTTTTTATACAACACTTATATAAGTTTGTTGGTCCCGAAATTAGAGGGTATAATATGCTGCTTAAGTAATAATGTTATGAACTTGTTCTCCTAAACTAACTGAAACTCAGTTTAGGGTTACTGAAAGATTAAGTTTATCTCAAGTACTTCTAAAGTAAGTTTCTCAAATCTACACTTCAATACTTAGACAAGTGTTGAAGGTTTTAGAGTTATTTTGGAAAAACTAATTATGCGGAAACTTATATAAAAGCAAGTAAAGACTCAGGATATTATAGTGGTTTGGATCTAAAAATCCTACGTCCACTCTTCCGAACTTCATTGGGAAATCCACTAAGTTTACTACAAGCCTCGTTATGATCTATAGATAGCCCGTTGGTACTCCGTCCTTCGGTCTGCTATCGTAACTCGCCTAGGAACTCATTGTAGACTTAGACTTCAGGTTGAAGTGAGGACGCACCTCGCAGCCTTCTTCCTGGTGGTTGAATGTTTGTTGTTCTTTTCAGAACTCAGTATGGTTGGCTAAGCACCTGTGATAGTAAGAGTCTTAGAATAGGAACTGACTGCTGTGAATATATCTTTGAAGGATATATTCACCTAGAAGTAGCTTAAGATTTAATGCTTAGCCTCATACTTTGAACCACTTAGCACAGATGTTTAACTAGAGTTGGAAACTCTAGTCTCGTGAGTAGAATCACGGAGTAAACAAAAAGCTTGAGTAGAAAGACTAGCAGAGTGTCGGCTAAGTTTTCAGAGAGATTCTTAGTTATTCTTCATTCGAACTGTCGGGGTATTTATAGGTTATTATTCGGAACTTTGAAATTTGCCCGTTAGACACAATGATTCCAGTCATTAGAGACAAGATTGATGGATCCAATCATAGTCCATGCATTGTCTGCTCTGTTTAGAAAAAGATTGTACTTCATGTACTTTCTACCTGCTCTTATCAAACTCAGTTTTAGTCCGAGGAATACAACTATCGACATCCTAGTACTGACTTTTACTTAGTAAACAATTGCCTTGAAGTCTTACTAAGCTTGGTTCTCCTTGTGTTCCACGTGCTTAAGAAATAAAAGCCTCCATACTGACATTCCATAGTCAGTATGAATAACTCTCATACGGACTTCTCATTAATTAGTATAGTGAACTCTTTACTGAGTACCCAAACTCTGTATAGACCTTGGCCATACTTAGTGAAACCAAATTTCACGCATGAACACTTCTTCAAATCTCTAGCAAATCCATTGTTATATCTTCAGCACCTAAGTTCTATTAAAACCCGAATAATCCTATACATGGATTACATTTTAGAACTCTAAAAACTTAGCTCTAAAGTGATTTTTGACATATCAAAACATCAAATTGATGAGGGAACTTAAAACGTAGTTCCTAATAATTTTCCCCTTTTTGATATTGTCAAAACCACTTAAAATAGACAGAAAGAAAAAGAAGCATGGAATACTGAGTTTTCAATGACACTACTCAATTTACGTGTCCTTAGTTCTGTCCTACTCTAATTGGACTTCCCCTGAATTAGAGAGACATTTCTCGAATAACCATTAGAGTGAAAGTATGTTTTGCTGCTCACACTTAGGAAAAGTGAATTCAGCTAGGTTTAAAACAATCCATAAAGAAACTTAGAAAGATAAAGAGAGAGAGAGAGAGAGATAATGATAGATTGTCTCAGAACAGTTTCCAAACTTTCATTAAATGATAATGATTAAAAGTACAATGAAAGTATAAAAATTGAATTGCACAAAAGCTTAAGTACCAGAAAACTTAAGGAGAAGGAGGCTCAGAAGATGAAGGCTTTGATCCACTAAGCTTCAAAACCAACTCCAGAAGTGTATTATGCTGCACTTGCCCCCACTTCTCCTCAGCTTCTGCTCTGAGGCACTGCTCTTCCTTTTCTTTATGCCTCTACTCTTCCCCCTTTGTGACAACTTCAAGAAGAGTCGAGATAGTGCACTTAAGAGATGTTAAAGTTTCAACAGTTTCAGCTTGTTTCTGTTCGAATCTTGCAGTAAGCACGTTAGTCTGGTCTTGGAAGTGATCTTGCATCTGATTCAACATTATTACGGGCACAACATCACTCCTAAATATTTGGATAGAGGACTCAGGCACAGTAGAAACCACAGCAAGGAGCTGGGCTCTTTCTTCTTCAAGCCTGACAAGGTCTTTTGCAGCCTTGCGCCTCACTTCCTCCTCCCAAAACATGTCTTCTTCTGTCAATCTCTTCTATTCAGCTTTTGCTTGTTGCCTCTGAATCTCTGCTTCTTCATCAATTCTCTTCTATTCAGCTAAGCGAGCTTGTTGATCGGCTATGCGCTTAAGTTCAGCTTCATGAAGTCTCCATTCCTCATTTTCTTTTGCCTTGGTCTCCATCTTCTTCTTACTCGGCTCATATAATCTTCTTCTTGCATCCTTTGAAATTCATTTCTGGCATTTTCTTTTTGAGCATTCACATTGGCAAGGATTTCATTCCTCCTCTGAATCACTTGAGCAGCGTTGGCCAAGTTTTGCCTACCTGAATGAATAACATTGAGTATATAGGCGGTCTGCTCGACCCTTTGATGAATTGTAAGCTCATCAGACAGAGACAGGGCTTGCTCCAACTTCTTGCTCTCCTCCTCAGCAACCTCCAATTCTTTCTGAGGATGGGCAAGATCTTCCTTGATCTGGTCACGCTCTCCTTCCATCCTCTTGAGCTGCTCAGTTAGTTTTGCCACCTTATTTCTCCTAGCAACTATGATTTGGCGAGATCATTCTAGAATAGGCTTTTGAGTAGCAAGTATGGAAATTCCAAAAGTTGATGCACGTACTTGAGAGATAAGGATGACAAATATGGGTGCCTCAGATATAAACTGATAGTTTGGAGGGGTAGCCTATGAAGATCTTGTCGGAAGTTTAATGCATTGATGGTCTCAGCTCGGTAAGCTCGGATGGAGAGCAACCGCAACCTTATTTCTTCCTCTGTTATCTGCCTCGTTCCATTCTGACCACTCCATTCAACGGCCCGTGCCTCCTCTGTCCACTAAAAAGTCAGCCCCAATCTATCCAACATGATGTAAAGATCTTCAGATGTGAGCTCATGCCTGACTATATCGTGCCTCCTGATGGGTTTTGTATACTGAAAGCATTTATTATAATGAGTATACAACGGTTTATTTCTCCTATCTGTTAACAATCGTACATGTATGAACAATGGTATCCTCTTGTCTCATTGATAGGGACGATCATACGGCGTGTTGTAGATCGCAGAAGACAGTATGATCACTTGACCTAGTGAGACATGAACATGATCACAGCCGAGACAGTGTATGAGGATACGTCTATCCGGATGGCTGCGGCATTGTCGGAATAAGTAGTCTGTCTTGGTTACTTGACATGCTGGTACGCAAAGGTGGCGTATTGATGGACCGCAGTGAGATATATTCGTCTGTCTGACATCAGTGAATAAAATATCTTGTTATATTGATTGAGTCCAAACCCTAACAAAGGTTCAGGGGTTTGCACGGGTTGACTGTTGCTTTAACTTGCCATGGTGGAGAGCCTGAGTAACGTGCTCCTATGTCCGCATCTTGGGTAACAGCAGTTCGTGTAGTACCGCCTGAGACTGAACTTAGGTAACCATATCCGAGTAATAGGATGGGGACATTCCCTGAGGAGCTCAATAACATTCATCGTGCCAAAGTCCTGCAGGCTGATTAAGTTCAGGTTTGAGTGGTACTACTCAGGAATTATAAGATATTAATTAATTGTAGTTAGAGCTTGTCAGAGGCTCCGATTAATTAATGGATGTCCGGTAACCTTAAATATGGGGATTCTCAATTAATGCAACCCGTTCTCATAACGTGGTAATAAAGGGGTAGGTCAGTATTAATTCTGTGGTGACAAAGAATTAATATTAATTAATTAATTGTGTCCTGGGTTGTGGACATGGGAATTAATTAATTTATAGGCCCACTTTATTATTTTCATTAGGTCCCAGGACTGGCCCAATTAAATATGTTGAATTGAGCCCAAAATGGCCCATTAGGGTTTCAACTCTAGGTCTATAAATAGACAGCTCTCTCTCATAAATTGTAACACAATTGAAAAACCATAAACCTAGAGAGAGAGGGAGGCGCCGATTTTGGAGAAGAAAAGGAGGAGAATTTTGATTCTGGTCCTGCTCAAAATACAGATCTACGGAGTCCTCACCAGTAGTAGATCTGAACAGCATTGGGACACAACCCTGAATATCTAATCTGGAGAACAAATTTTCTTTCTTCCTTCTCTTTCTGATTTTGAATTTAATCAAGAAATTAGGGTTCTAATTTCTGTTTCTGCAGATTAAATCGAATTGTGTGGTTGAATTCAAGTGGAAGTTCAAACACAAAAGATCGGATCAGAGACTACGGAATTACGGTAATTCTTTAATCCACAATCTTTATATTAAATTCATAGGAGCATGCTAGGGTTTTGAGAATTTTGAATTGTGGGCAATATCCATAGATCGATCCGGTTCAGTTTGGTTTTGGTGATTCGGTTCACGTAAAAACCCTACAATTGGTATCAGAGCCAGGTTTCTGATTTATGGCTCTGTTGTTCATAATTAAATTCGATATTATGCATGTATGAATTTATTGTTGTGGATGTTGGTTTTTGTTCCTCGTGGCAACCCATGTGATTCAGCCCGCGGTGGTTTATCCGTGTAGGCTGGATTATTTTTGTAAATCATGAGAAAATCCATGATTAGCATAGATTTGAAAAATTGTAATAGAATCGGTTCTATAATTTTATTTTTCAAATTATGTAATTGGACGGGTCGAGAATGAAGAGCGAAGACGGAGCCGACGAAGGGCGGTGCACGGCGGTGGCAGGCAGCCACGCGCGTGCAGCCACGGGCAACGGCGGCACAGGGCTGCGCACGGCGCGGGCGACGGCGCACGGTGGCGCGCGTCGCGGGCGGCAAGCACGGCGGCAAGCGCGCGCGGCGGCGCTGAGCCAGCGGCGGCGGTGGTGGTCGGCGGTCGGCAGTCGGCGGTCGGCGGCGGCTTCGGTCGTCGTCGGCTGCTGTTGTCCCGTCACGGTGGCTTGTGTTTTTGGTGGTTTGTGCAATCTTGTGTAAACCCTAGGTTTGCATTAGGGTTAGGGCAAATCATCAGATTACAAAGGCCTAAATCCCAAAAGATTTGGTGTATCAAGATTTGGAGGCCCTTGAAGATTTGAGAAGATTTGAATTTATCCATTAAATTCAAAATTCAAATTGTAATAGATAGATTTTATTTTCTATTTATTTTTGGGGCCACGAGGAATTTTTGTTTGCCTTAATTGTCCTCGTATGATATGTGATTTATTTATGTGATTAAGCATGTGTAGATAATAGGAAAAGCATGTTTTACTGCTTTTATTATTTACAGCTTTCCAAGCATGCTTATGTGATTAATTTCTTTTGTTGGATTATATTTTGGGAATTTTTGGGCTTGTTTAATGACATGCAAAAAATTTGGAAAATATAATAACAAAGAAATTATGTGTGCGCATAAAGAAACCTTTTAAAAGAAAAATACTAAGCAGATTTTTTAATTAAAATCAATAGACCTCCACAAAGCGGTCCTAGGCTGTAAGTGTATCTCTCGTTCTAGTAAACGTCTACGAGTGTAGCTTGCTAGTTTCTGGAGGTGCATGGGTACGGTTGTTGGGATTTATAGACAAACAATTTAGATCATGTGAATAGTGGGAGGGCTTTGCGTAAACGTCTACGAGTGTAGCTTGTGTATATCTCTTTCACAAGTATTCTAGAATTGATTTAAATTATAGATAACAAAAGCCTTGAGGGCTGTGCGGTATGGTTACGTGCCATGCTAAACTGTCTCTTTTGGCCGGAGTTAAATTTGTGGTTTAATTGCTTAGAAACATCTTAGAATATAATGCAAGAATTGCATCCCTGTTCTTGAGAGATGGCTTGGTCTAAGGTTTTCACTAATTATTAATTTCTAGTGTCAAAAGCAACCTGACATGGTAGTGAAATTAAATGGATTGGGGCTTAAAACCCGCAGTTCTGGTTTAGGGTGACATCGTAAACGTCTACGAGTGTAGCTTGCGGTGGGAACTCTTGGGCAATTAGTGGAAAACATTTGTATTTGATTTATTAAAAGGTTTTCAATGCATTTGTTTTCGAAGTTCAACATGTATGTTCTTATTTAAGATTCTTTATTGTTTCAGATATGTCTATGTCTACTGTCGATCATATACTTGCTCTCAATCCTCTAACTGGTCCAAACTTCCATGTATGGAGTTTTTGTATCAAACACGTCCTTTATCTGGAAAATCAAGCACATGTTCTTTACATGGATCCACTGTTGCGCTCTCATAGAGGAGTGTGCGAACTTGAGCTTAAATTCTATGACAGATGGGAGGATGCTGATGAGTTAGCCTTCTGGCTCATTACGGGTTCCCTGTCTAGAGAATTAAGGCATAAGTATGAACACCTCGAAAGGGCTGGAGAGCTTTGGAAGGAACTCTCGACAGCTTTTGGCAAAGTGGAGCGAACTATCGACAGTAAGCTTGTACACGATCTTGTGTGCAAGAAGATGGTTGAGGATAGCTCGGTGACAGAGCACATGATGTCTGTGATTGATCTCATGAGACAGTTCACTGTGCGGGGTGGTAATATCAGTGCGCAAGGCGAGATTGATATTATCTTGAATTCTCTTCCGGAATCCTTTTATGACTTTAAGGTAATTGCTACTGCAAAGGGAGAGTATGCTCTGCATGAGCTGCTTGAGGATCTTGTAGTGGAGCAGTCTACCATGCGAGCACGGAAACCTGTTCTGTCTGGTTCTAGCACTGGTTCAACAACCTCTAAGGTTGGAGATGACGGTGCTGAGAGCAAGTTCAGGAAAGCAGGCAGTGATAGCAAGTCTAGGAAGGGGAAGAGAGCCAAGGTCACTCCAAAGAAGAACAAGTGTACTGGATGTGGAAAGGTGGATTGTCCGAATGCCAAGGGACAAGGTATGCCATTTTGAATGTATAACTGTAAGCATGATTAGAGTTAGTTGTTGCTTTTCTAGAGCTGTAAGCACTAACTTGTTGATCATGTTGTTGTACTTTGCAGGGGACCGTGCCGACAAGGCTGGTGAGTGATGGCAAGAAGATACCAAGCTGGATGAAGGCAACGTTTTATGACGGAGCTTCATGGAGTTTTTTCCTTTCCTTATGTTTTGATGTTTCAAGTACATTTGAGGGTTTATTTGTGGGCCGTGGTTTATCGGCAGGACAAATTTTATCAACCTTTTATGGATATTTGTTATTTATGATTTTATCATTGGTAGTAACAATGTTATCCGTCGTGTTGATTTGTACTCTCTATGCTACTTCGATCAAAATATGTCTGCAAGTATTGCATGTAATTCATCCATAATTGATAATCCTATGAAGAGAAAACTTACTTCTTCTGATGAGGATATTACATATCTCTGGCACTTGAGACTGGGTCACATCAGCTTGAAGCGGATTCAAAGACTTGCAGATGACGGTACATTGGACTTAGTCCGGGCTGTACCTTATCAAGTCTGCGAATCCTGCATCGAGGGCAAGATGTCTACTAGGCCTTTCAAGGCTAGTCATTCTCGAGCAGAGGAAGTGTTGGAATTGATCCATTCTGACTTGTGTGGACCGATGTCCACGCAGGCTCGTGGAGCGTACGAGTATTTCGTCACTTTCATTGACGACTACTCAAGGTACGGATACATTTACCTGCTTCGCTACAAGTCTGAATGCTTTGAGAAATAGAAAGAGTTTAAGGCTGAAGTAGAAAAGAAGGTCGGGAAAACTATCAAGTCACTGCGATCTGACCGTGGTGGCGAATACCTCGGTAACGAGTTTCTGCAATATTTGTCAGAAAATGGGATTACATCCCAATGGACTGCACCGGGTACTCCCCAGCAAAACGGTGTAGCTGAAAGAAGAAATAGGACTCTTCTAGAGATGGTAAGATCAATGATGAGTTATGCAAACTTACCAATTTCGTTTTGGGGCTACGCATTGGAGACAGCAGCTTACGTGCTTAATGTGGTGCCTTCTGATAAGCTCATTATTTTACTCGCTTATCTATATTATTTTCTACTATTTTATGTAGTTTTGTTGAGTTTATATATATATTATGTGCATGAGTCTATATTAGGTGGTATTATGCGCGTTTTGGTGTTTTTGTAGGGTTTTAGGCCTAAGTTCACGAGAAATCCGTTCCGGAAGCAGTGACGTGTAAGAGTAGCAGTGACAATTTCGTCCACAAGAGGAATTCGAGCTATTGGCACATGGAAATGGATGATGCTTTGAGTTAGCTCTCCAACGCAACTGGAATCGGGTCAATCGGAGTTCGGGAGAGGAAGTTATGGCCAAAACCGTGAGACCGCGCAGGAGGGTGAAAAGCTGCGTCGACAGATGCCAACTGGCATCGATCGATGAAGACCAAGAACTCACGTCGATCGACGTGGATCAGCCTCGATCGACGCGAGGTTCTCTGCTGGAGCGAAAATCTGATTAAATTCGAATTTATTCATATCTTTAGCCCTAGATTTGATAGGATACACATCCACCACTATAAATAGCTTATTAAATTCAATTTTTCAGTACCAATTATTATTCCCAATCATATTTTAGAGTTTTTAGAGTTTGGAGTCTTGGGAAACACGAAACCCTTTATTTTTCTTGTAAGTTCTTTATGTTTATGCAATTTAATACGTTTTATTTTGGATTTCTATCTACGATGAGTGGCTAGAAACCCTAGCGGGTTCTAGGGGTTGATATTATTATGGATGCATGTTAGGATTAATTAATTAGGTTCATGATTCCTGTGTTTATTTCATAATTCTAGATTAATTCAAGGATCGAGAGATGACGATTAATTTAGATGTCTAGCTATTGATAGAAGGACCGAGAGGTGAATATTAATAGTGGGAATAGGAATACATGATACGATCTACACTATCCAAACAGATGTACTAGATATAGGAATTGAACTGATTTGCTTATCGGATTGACTAGTTTGGCGTACTTTGAGACCGAGCGGAGATGAGTCACTAATTAGTAATCTAGGTTATATTTGCCAAACAAGGAAATATAGCATTGTTGCAGTATTCCACCTGTTAAATTAATTGATTCCTACATGTTATCCATAATAAGAGTTCCTCCCTAGAATCTGTGCTCTTTTAATTTGCTTTCAAAACTCCTTTAATTTTCAAGTATTGTTATCTTTATTTTCCAAATCAAAACCCTAATTTTCTGTTCACTCAAACAATGAATTTTAGAACTATAGCTAGTACATAGGATAATTTCCCCACACAATTACCCTGGATCGATAACCTTAGGGTTTACAAATTTATTTGCCGCTGTTATTATAATTAATCTGTTAGAAATAGCAGTGATCAAATTGGCGCCGTTGCCGGGGAATTGCTAGATTTTATCTTGTTACTAGTTCGTTCTAGGATTTGCTAGATTGAGTTTTTATTTTCTGTACGTGTGCGTGTGTGAGATTCTGTTTTTGCATTCCACGTCGATCGACGCCCTTTAGCATCGATCGACGTCGATCATCTTATTGCGTCGATCGACGGACACCTTTTGTCGATCGACGCCAAGCACTCTTTTGCATCGATCGATGTGACATTCACGTCGATCGACGCTGAACTGATTTTTACCATTTTCTGTGCAGGTTCATGAACACACGAGCCAAAGGAAAAACACTCGAGGCTTTTGTCCCTGAAATTGAAGCAACCTGCAGGAAAATCAAGAAGAAAGGAAAAGACAAACAACAAGAGATGGCTGAAAATCCTGAAGCACCTCTGCAAAATATGACTCCCGAGGAGCAGAGGCAATTTGTGAATGAAGTGCAACAGCTGAGAGTGCAACTACAAGCAGCCCAGGCTGCTCAGGCGGAACAAGCTGCAAGACTGGCAGAGCTGAACAATAGGCAGATTGTGGTTCCGCAAAGATCCATCTTGGATCGATTTCTTCCATAGCAAGCGGAGGCCGGATTCAAAGTTGGCATTGATGCCAACAACTTTGAGCTACGCACAAGCCTTATTCTGATGGTGCAGCAAAACCAGTTTGGGGGGAGAGCTGTAGAAGAACCATATACCCACCTCAACCAATTCATCGAGGTGTGTAACACTGTGAAGCAGAACGATGTAACCCAAGATGTGATCAGGATGAGACTGTTCTCGTTCTCACTCAGAGACGAAGCACGGTCTTGGTTTGCTAGACTGGATAAGAGTCAGATTGGGACATGGGAGGAGCTTCGAGCAGAGTTCCTTACCAACTACTTCCCACCGAGCCTGCTGCTGAAGAGGAAAGCTGCCATTACTACTTTCAAGCAGATGTATGATGAGTCACTCTACGAGGCCTGGAAGCGATACAAGAGCTTCTACGACTCTGTCCGGGACATGGCATCGATCTGGAGATGCAAGTGTGTCACTTTTATGAGGGACTGAACCCTCACATGAAGGAGCTGGTTGATGCATCTGCCGGAGGAATATTGATGAAGAAGAGTGGTGCAGAGAGTATGAGGTTGCTGGATGATATGGCGCTGAATAGCCACCAATGGCCAACTGATAGGCAGCTACCAGTCAAAGCCGTAGAGACAAAGCCAGAATTCAACGTGGTCGCTGAGGTGAAAAAGCTCCGGGAGGAGATTGAAAAATTGGGCACATCACAAGTTGCAGCTGTTGCAGAGCCAAGCATGGCCATAGTACCCGTGGAAGCTGACTACATCAATCGAGGCACGAGCAGTTCGTCTGGAACTGCCGGTACGGAGGTGAACTACATAGGCGGTGGTTATCACAATAACTACCGAGGCAATCAAGGGTATCAGTACAACCATGGGCGATCACACCCTGGTTTTTCTTATGCTAACCCTTCTGCTGCAGAACACCCTCCGCATGATTTTGATGTAGGTACTGGAGGAGAAATCGTGGAAAGAAAGAAATCCGTGCTCGAAGAGATGCTCGAGAAATTCATTAAGAGCTCGAATAACCGGTTTGGGAAAGTAGAAACCGAGGTGAAGGGAATGGCAAACCACATGCATCAGATGACGAAACATCTTCAGATGATGGACACACAATTGAGCCAGATTGCCACCACACTCGGCAACCAGCATAAGCCGGGACAGCTTCCAAGTACTACACAGATGAATCCGGCAAAGGAAAAGTCAGTGAACGCAGTTACTCTGAGATCTGGGACGAGCTACGAGGGTCCAGAGATGGCCGTGAAGGATTCTGGAGATGAACAGGAGCAAGGTTGTGTAGGAGACGTATCTACGTCGATCGACAGACCATCCGCGTCGATCGACGAAGAAGGAAGAGGCCCGTCGATCGACGCTCCCTTGAGTCAATCGACGAAGAAGTCTGCCCCAGGGTTGAAGCTACAGCAATCTGAAGATAAACTCCCTCCTTTGCCTTTCCCACAGCGGTTCGCGAAGCAGAAAGAGGACGAGAAATTCTCCAGATTTGTGGAGAATCTAAAGAAGGTCAGCATCAAAATCCCGCTGATCGAAGCACTAAAGGAGATCCCGGGATACATGAAGTACCTCCGGAAGCTGATGAGTGGAAAGAAGCAGTTCGTGGAGAACGAGACGGTGAAGATCCACGAGCAGTGCAACCTGCTACTTCAAAAGCAGGTGCCCATCAAGAGAAGCGATCCTGGATGCTTCTCTATTCCGGTTGAGATTGGGGGACACACGTTCAAGAGAGTACTTTGCGATACTGGGGCCAGTATCAACCTGATGCCGTACTCCATCTACAAACGTCTCAACATCGGAGAGATGAGGCCCACGACGATCTCCCTGCAGATGGCGGACCGGTCTGTGTCCCGCCCGAAAGGTATACTAGAGGATGTGCTCATTCGCGTGGGCCATCTCATTTTTCCTGCAGATTTCATGGTGCACGAGATGAAGGAGGACGAGAACATGCCCATGATCTTGGGGCGTGAGTTTCTCGACACTAGCGCTGCTCTCATTGACTGTCGAGGCGGCGAGATCACACTCCGAGCGAATGACGAGAGGATCACCTTTGTGATCGACAAGAACAAGAAGAAGGCGGAGTGCAATCGAATCTCCACTACTGAAGAAGGAGATGAATCTGAAGAGGAAGAAGAAGCTGCCATCGAATGGGAGCGAGGAAACGGAGGGGTGAATCTGTCAACCACGCCACCTTTTTTTTCTGAGCTCACCACCATTATCAAAGACCGGAAAGTCTACATGGTGGATGCCAAAGGTCGGCGAGTCTGGACCCGACCTCCTTGGCAGTGATTTGAGGTATCGTCGAGCTGCGACGTTAAATCAAGCACTTGTTGGGAGGTAACCCAACCCTTTCCGTATTTTCTTTTCAATTTTCATTTTTTTTTATTATTATTTCAAATTTCTGCTTTTATTTCTTTGTTAACAGTTGTTTTGCAGTATTGAAAAAAAAAACAGAATTTGGAGATCGGCTCGACGTCGATCGACGCAGCCTGGCGTCGATCGACGCCGAGCAGCCCAACGTGATACTCTTTGATCCACAGCAAGGGTCGCAAGAAGGCTTCAAGTCGATCGATGAGAAGTGCCAGCTGCAACAATTCACGCCCTGCAAGATCTGAAGACTCCGGGGGATAAAAAAAGTGGATGTCTGAGATCCACTACCAGGTATCGTTCCCTCTTTTGTCTGATTTTCAAATTTATTCCACTCTTCGAGTTGGAAATAAGTTTGGGGGGATGTGGACAAGAGATGGAACGTTCTATCTTTTTTTTATTATGCTTTCCGTATTTAAAATTTTTGCCTTAAATTTATTATGCTTTCCGTATTTAAATTTTTGCCTTAAATTAATTTTTGCCTTAAATTTTTAAATTTTATTCTATTTTGTGGGGAAATTTTTTGAGTTTTGATATAACCCGAATGAGATTGTGAGATTAGAATCGGTTGAGGGTTGAGTTGAATTGATTGTGATTGTGGTTAGATGCCTATGAATGTAGAATACCGCATGATAGGATTGATTTGACACTTATACTTGCTTGCTGATTGAGCTGATTTGAAATTGACTGTGGAAGAAAATTTTGAACCCTTGTGTGAGAAATTTGAGCCTTTATTCGTTTGATGTGAGATTCACATGTGTGCTTTTATTTCTCTAGAACTTGCCTATTTTCTGTGTTGAGGCTGCATAGTGTGCACGAGTTTAGAAAATGATCTTAGGCCATCTTTGATAGCCCAATTCCCTAAACACTGTCCCTTCACATTGAATTTTCCCTAGTTAGCCACTTTTGAGCCTATACAAAATTTTTCTTTCCTTGTCTATGAGCTTAAGAAAAAGTTCTGGTTTCCTCTTGTCTATAAGAGATGGTGGTGAATAAGGGTGGAATGATTGTGAGATAGAGATAAGAAAATATAAATTAGTGGTGAAAAGATGTGTGAAAAAGAAGCTCAAAGAAATAATTAGAATTCTCATAAGCTCTCTGAAAAGAAAAGAATACAAAATTATGTAAAGAGCATAAGAGATTCAAAAATGAGCTAGAAAAAAAAAAGGTTGTGTATTTGTTGATATATTTGAGGAGAAGGGTGAATGAACTTAGATGGTGGTTTGGATTGATTGAGGAAGTACAACTTGATTGATTTTAGTCACTTGGCCATATTTTCCTACCCCTCACAAAAGTCTACATTACAACCTTATGAAAGTCCTTTTTGATTCTACACTTGTGTGCACATTCTAGCAGTGGAGATATTAGAAAATTTGCAAGCCTATGGTAGAAATTTCTTCATACATGTTGTTGAGTGCTTTCATCTATACCTTAAACACTTGAGAGTTGAGCGATACACTTCCTGTGAGTTCTTCCACTGTTGATGAATTTTCTGTCTCTTTCAAATTGCTTGTGTGTAGTGGATTTTTGACCCTTGACTGTGATGAATCTTGTGAGGCATTGCACTTTAATCGCATGATCTTTTGAATTCTTTCTTGCCTATTGATTGAGGATAATCAAACGTTCAAGTTTGGGGGGTTTGATAAGCTCATTATTTTACTCGCTTATCTATATTATTTTCTACTATTTTATGTAGTTTTGTTGAGTTTATATATATATATAATGTGCATGAGTCTATATTAGGTGGTATTATGCGCGTTTTGGTGTTTTTGTAGGGTTTTAGGCCTAAGTTCACGAGAAATCCGTTCCGGAAGCAGTGACGTGTAAGAGTAGCAGTGACGATTTCGTCCACAAGAGGAATTCGAGCTATTGGCACATGGAAATGGATGATGCTTTGAGTTAGCTCTCCAACGCAACTGGAATCGGGTCAATCGGAATTCGGGAGAGGAAGTTATGGCCAAAACCGTGAGACCGCACAGGAGAGCGAAAAGCTGCGTCGACAGATGCCAACTGGCATCGATCGACGAAGACCAAGAACTCACGTCGATCGACGTGGATCAGCCTCGATCGACACGAGGTTCTCTGCTGGAGCGAAAATCTGATTAAATTCGGATTTATTCATATCTTTAGCCCTAGATTTGATAGGATACACATCCACCACTATAAATAGCTTATTAAATTCGATTTTTCAGTACCAATTATTATTCCCAATCATATTTTAGAGTTTTTAGAGTTTGGAGACTTGGGAAACACGAAACCCTTTATTTTTCTTGTAAGTTCTTTATGTTTATGCAATTTAATAAGTTTTATTTTGGATTTCTATCTACGATGAGTGGCTAGAAACCCTAGCGGGTTCTAGGGGTTGATATTATTATGGATGCATGTTAGGATTAATTAATTAGGTTCATGATTCCTGTGTTTATTTCGTAATTCTAGATTAATTCAAGGATCGAGAGGTGACGATTAATTTAGATGTCTAGCTATTGATAGAAGGACCGAGAGTGAATATTAATAGTGGGAATAGGAATACATGATACGATCTACACTATCCAAACAGATGTACTAGATATAGGAATTGAACTGATTTGCTTATCGGATTGACTAGTTTGGCGTACTTTGAGACCGAGCGGAGATGAGTCACTAATTAGTAATCTAGGTTATATTTGCCAAACAAGGAAATATAGCATTGTTGCAGTATTCCACCTGTTAAATTAATTGATTCCTACATGTTATCCATAATAAGAGTTCTTCCCTAGAATCTGTGCTCTTTTAATTTTCTTTCAAAACTCCTTTAATTTTCAAGTATTGTTATCTTTATTTTCCAAATCAAAACCCTAATTTTCTGTTCACTCAAACAATGAATTTTAGAACTATAGCTAGTACATAGGATAATTTCCCCACACAATTCCCCTGGATCGATAACCTTAGGGTTTACAAATTTATTTGCCGCTGTTATTATAATTAATCTGTTAGAAATAGCAGTGATCACCTTCTAAATCAGTTCCTAAGACGCCTTCTGAGCTCTTCCTTGGTCGCAAACCTAGTTTGTGCAAGTTTAGAGTATGGGGCTGTCCGGCACACGTACTGTTGAAGGAACCTGATAAGTTAGAAAGCAGGTCAAAAGTAATGTTGTTCATAGGGTATCCCAGGCAAACAAAAGGTGGTTACTTTTACTGTCCTGAGAGTCAAAGAGTCGTTGTTAGCACCAATGCTAGATTCTTGGAGGACGAGTATGTGAGTAATCACAGGTCAAGGATTGATATTGTTCATCAAGAAATTGAGAACGAGAATGCAATTCCAAGGGAAGGGGAACGTGTAGATGTGGGTGCACCTATGAGAGGTGCGGCACCACAGACACGTTCTTCAGTGCAAGGTGCAGGACCACAAGTCACTGCACCTACTACTGACACGACACTGATGCCTCGTCGTAGTGGGAGAGTTATTTTCCAGTCAGAAAGTTACATGTTCGTGGGTGAGTCTTCGGACTTGAGCCCGGAAGACGGACATGAAGACTCTGACCCACTGACTTACGAAGAGGCAGTGCAGGACAAGGACGTTGCCAAATGGCGTGTCGCCATGGATTCTGAAATAGAATCCATAACTGCTATGGATGTATACCAGAAAACTGATTTGCCGGATGGCTTTAGGGCCATAGGGTGCAAATGGGTATACAAGAGAAAGAAAGGGGCGGATGGAAAGATCACGGCTTTTAAAGCCAGGCTGGTGGCAAAGGGTTATAGTCAGAAAGAGGGCATTGACTATGACGAAACCTTTTCACCCATAGCCATGCTTAAATCCATCCGGATACTCCTTGCCATAGCTGCGCATATGGACCTCGAGATCTGGCAGATGGATGTCAAAACCGCTTTTCTAAACGGTTACCTTGAAGAAGGTAGAGACATCTATATACAGCAACCCGAGGGTTACATAAGCAAGGGCGAAGAACATCTTGTCTGGAAGCTTAGGAAGTCCTTGTATGGACTTAAGCAAGCTTCAAGGTCGTGGAACTTACGTTTCAACGATGTGATTAAATCTTATGGATTTGCACAGTTGGAAAACGAAAGTTGTGTTTACCGACTTTGTGTCAGTGGGAGCATGGTCTTCCTTGCACTATACATTGATGACATACTCCTATTTGGAAACAACAAGGGAGTGATGTCCGAAATCAAGGTTTGGTTATCCGAACAGTTCCAAATGAAGGATCTGGGTGAAGCTGGCTATATTCTCGGAATTAAGGTCTTACGAGATCGTAAGAGAAGAATGTTGAGCTTGTCCCAGGCATCCTATGTGGATACTGTGATAGCCCGGTTCAGCATGCAACTCGCCAAGAAAGGCTTGCTACCTTTCAGACATGGTGTTCGTCTTTCTAGTGGGCAGTGTCCTCAGACACAGCGGGAAAAGACGAGATGAGTCTTATACCATATGCTTCGGCTGTGGGTAGTCTCATGTATGCGATGCTATGTACCAGGCCAGATATCTGTTATGCCGTTAGCATGGTAGCAAGATATCAGTCTAACCCTGGACAGGCGCACTGGACTGTTGTAAGGCATATCCTCAAGTATTTGAAAAGGACTAGGAATTTCTGCCTAGTTTATCAAAGTGAGGATCTGTGCCCTGTGTGTTATACAGACTCGGATTTCCAAGGGGACCAGGATGAGAAGAAATCGGCCTCAGGTTATGTGTTTACCCTGGGAGGTAGAGCTGTATCTTGGAGGAGCTCAAAGCAGAAATGCATTGCTGACTCCACCATGGAGGCGGAATATGTCGCCGCTTCCGACGCCTCGAAAGAGGGGGTGTGGCTCCGGAACTACCTTTTAGAGTTGGGCATGATTCCAAGTTTGCCGAGGAGCATCACAATCTATTGTGATAACTCTGGTGCGGTGGAAAACTCAAAGGAACTGCGGTCGCACAGGGCAAGCAAACACATAGAGAGAAAGTACTATATCATACGAGAAATCGTATCGAGGGGCGATGTGCTGATTAAGAAGATTGACACTGCTGATAACCTTGCTGATCCGTTCACAAAGAGCTTGCCGCAGAAAGTTTACGAAAGACATATTCGTGAGCTGGGTCTGAGGTGGATGTCGACCACTGACAGTGGTTAAGGAGACAGCAGACTAGATAGACAAACTGTATACTCTGTAATAGCTTAGTTATGCTTTGAGTATAAGTGGGAGATTGATGGGTTTTGTATACTGAAAGCATTTATTGTAATGAGTATACAACGGTTTATTTCTCCTATCTGTTAACAATCGTACATGTATGAACAATGGTATCCTCTTGTCTCACCGATAGGGACGATCATACGGCGTGTTGTAGATCGCAGAAGACAGTATGATCACTTGACCTAGTGAGACATGAACATGATCACAGCCGAGACAGTGTATGAGGATACGTCTGTCCGGATGGCTGCGGCATTGTCGGAATAAGTAGTCTGTCTTGGTTACTTGACATGCTGGTACGCAGAGGTGGCGTATTGATGGACCGCAGTGAGATATATTCGTCTGTCTGACATCTGCGAATAAAAGATCTCGTTATATTGATTGAGTCCAAACCCTAACGAAGGTTCAGGGGTTTGCACGGGTTGACTGTTGCTTTAACTTGCCATGGTGGAGAGCCTGAGTAACGTGCTCGTATATTTGCATCTTGGGTAACAGCAGTTCGGCTAGTACCACCTGAGACTAAACTTAGGTAACCATATCCGAGTAATAAGATGGGAACATTCCCTGAGGAGCTCAATAACATTCATAGTGCCAATGTCCTGCAGGCTGATTAAGTTCAAACACGAGTGATAAGGTTTGAGTGGTACTACTCAGGAATTATAAGATATTAATTAATTGTAGTTAGAGCTTGTCAGAGGCTCCGATTAATTAATGGATGTCCGGTAACCTTAAATATGGGGATTCTCAATTAATGCAACCCATTCTCATAACGTGGTAATAAAGGGGTAGGTCAGTATTAATTCTGTGGTGAAAAAGAATTAATATTAATTGATTAATTGTGTCCTGGGTTGTGGACATGGGAATTAATTAATTTATAGGCCCACTTTATTATTTGCATTAGGTCCCAGGACTGGCCCAAATAATATGCTGAATTGAGCCCAAAATGGCCCATTAGGGTTTCAACCCTAGGTCTATAAATAGACAACTCTCTCTCATAAGTTCTAACACAGTTGAAAAACCCTAAACCTAGAGAGAGAGGGAGGCGCCGATTTTGGAGAAGAAAAGGAGGAGAATTTTGATTCTGGTCCTGCTCAGAATACAGATCAACGGAGTCCTCACCAGTAGTAGATCTGAACAGCATTGGGACACTGCCCTGAAGATCTAATCTGGAGAACATATTTTCTTTCTTCCTTGTCTTTTTGATTTCGAATTTAATCAAGAAATTAGGGTTCTAATTTCTGTTTCTGCAGATTAAATCGAATTGCGTGGTTGGATTCAAGTGGAAGTTCAAACGCAAAAGATCGGATCAGAGACTACAGAATTACGGTAATTCTTTAATCCACAATCTTTGTATTAAATTCATAGGAGCATGCTAGGGTTTTGAGAATTTGAATTGTGGGCAATATCCATAGATCGATCCGGTTCAGTTTGGTTTTGGTGATTCGGTTCACGTAAAAACCCTACACCTCCTCCATTCTCAATCTATCGCAGTGAGCTGTGTTCTCTCGCAAGATGTCAGGATAGAGCAAGTTGATCTCTTCGGTTGTCCTCCGCTCCATCCTTTGTAAAATTTCAGCAACCTAGGGAATATGCTTGGTATCCCCTGTGTTAGTTGGGTTGGTTTTTGGGCACCAAGACTTTAATCGCTGAGAAGTAGACTCGGGATGTGGTAACCCAGTGAAAGGAACTTTAAACTCAGGAAGCTGACTTGGCTATGTGCTCAACTCCTTATCTTCCCTTGTATCCCAGGGGTGGAGCCTCTAGAATCCATGCAGGCCCCGTTCATAATTGAACTATTCATCTAAGCAGGGATAATGAACATCATTATCTTCAGAAGAAATGAAAATCATAGAGTCATCAGAACTAATGCTCATCGTATCATGTTCTTCTTCTCTTCTGTGTGAATCGTCAGCATGAGCCGAATCAGGCACCTCTGGACCCTTCCTTTTGATTGGATCTCTTTTACTTTGGTCTTTTTTCCGTCTCCTGCTCAATTTCTTGCTCAGTCTCTGGCTCAGTTTCGGGCTCAGTAGCAGCCTCTGGCTCTTTCTCCTTCTCCTGATCTGCCAGTTTTTCCGGGGTGGTCGCTCGCTTATCACCCCCTTGTTCCTCCTGGCCCTCCATGGCCTGCTCAGCAGCTTCTTGAGCAATCTCCAAGATGATTTCCTCAACATGTACCACCACGTGTTTCTCAAGTACATGATGAGTTTCAGTTTGATGGGGAGGTTGTTCAACCTTTATCTTCTCATCCATCTACTATGAACTGACAAAACTCTCCCCATCATCTTTCTCATCACCTCCTCCCGTCGGTTGTTCTAGGTCGGTTGCTTGCTCATCTTCAATCTCTGTTTCATCCAACACCTCTACTGAAGGTTGCTCAGGTTATTCTGGCGGAGAGAACTGATATTCAGGGTGATGGTCATCACCCTGAGCTTCCTGTTAGAGTGTCTCGAAGGATGGTGCTTCAGGAGCCCCAGATAGAAAAATAATGTTGTCATTTTCAAGAATTTTTATCTCTGGCTCCTAAAATATGATCTTAGGCTTGGCGGAAGTTTTGCCCACCTTCTCCTGTCCCTTCCCTGGTACCTCCTCTTCTCTTGCTCTCTTCATCCAGATCAGATGTTTCAAAGGCTCGGGTTAGGGCTTCCTTGGAATTTTGACAAAAATAAGACCTTGGAAAGGTCTCAGCCCATGAACTGGCTGAGCTGATGTCTCCTCATACTCCTGCAATAGCTTTCAATTTTCGAGGGTAAAATTTTTTGTAAAGCGAGTAGGATGTAGCGCCCCGCAAAAATCCGACCCTTTTTGATAAAAATAAATTTCGATAGCAAAGACAAGAGAAGATATCTTATTTAATTAATTACTATTATCTCAAGTGGGACATTAATTGAGAAGAAAGTTAAATAGTCTTTTCTCCTATATTTCCGATCATTTAGTTATTTAAATATTATATTGAAATTCAAATTCTCAATTTTGGTATTTATTTATTTGGGAAGAATTATGGGAATATATATATATATATATATATATATATATATATATATATATGTGTGTGTGTGTGTGTGTGTGTGATTGTTTGCAACCAATCATCGATGAATTAATTCCGATGGAAAATACCAGAATGATTTTTCTAAGCTCCAATATTATTATTTTGGTACTCATGATTAATAGGACTGTAAATTATTATAAATTTAATTGATTAATTTGGAATGGAAGGACTTAATTAAATTGGGATTTATAACCCAAAGAATGAAATAAATTAATAAAAGTGTATAATTAAAATAAAGAGGAAAGAAGGGAAAATTTCCATCCTGGGATAATTATAAAGAATGTTATGGATTTAAGTTGGGGTATGTAAGTCATTATCTAATTAATTAAACATGAATACCTTATTTCTTTTTCCTACACAAAATTCCCTCACTCCCCTTCCAAACCCGTCGACCCTCCCCCTCCCCTTAGACTCTTTCTTCTTCAACACACCAAAAACACCATTGAAGAACCATTTACTTGCAGCCCCTTCTCTCTACCTCCTCCCCTCACCAAACGCTCAAACATCTTCAACGATCACATATTCGGAATCCCCATCACTCCCTTTATCTATTGGTACCAAAAGCTATCACATCCAAGACACATTGGAATCGACCACCATCATGAATCGGGCTGGAGCTTGAGGATTTGGAAGCTACACAAGCAGAGGAGCATAAATCTACAAAAGATCGAGCTAGACGAGGACTATAGAGTCGATTCTCAACCCTTGCCAAAATCTAAGATTTTCCACTTCAAGTAACACCTTTCCTACCTTCCATTTAGTGTCTTTAACATGTTTGTGAGTTTGCATGTAAGATCAAGAAGCCCCCTTTCGAATTTGATGGCATTTGGTTGAAATTTGGCAAAGATATGATTGTGTTGATATATGTGTATGTTTGGTAGTGCTAGAGCTTGATTAAGCCATTGGATGTTTGATCGAAGTTGAGATTTATGTATAGGTATAATTGTTCTATGATTTTCCAAACCTGCTTGGGTCTGATTTTTGTGATTATGAGTGTATTAGAGTGATTAAAGATGATCATGTGTATTTGAGGATGAAGTACGTGAAGTCTGGGAGTTTACCCTGTTCTACTGCGTCTAATTGTATTCGACAGAGATACTAAACGACCTTTTCATGCCCTGAAATTTGGATATGTAATAATACATTTAGTTAGGAAGATGTAGGATTTGTAATTTCTTAAAAGGGTTATGTGTTTTGTGAGTTATGTCCCCTGCATTTTTGTGCGGCAAATCTATGGCATAATAGATTTAGGTGTTTAGGAAAAATATGTAACTGTTGTAACAATAATTCTAATAAATATAGGAAATTACTAGACATTATTATGATTATGTATTTAAAGTTTCATCCCTGTATCTAAACTAAGGAATAAATGAAAAATAGGGGAAGACAAGTTTTGGTTTTGGTTAAATCTGATACTTAGAAAAATTAGCAGAACTGCACCCCTATATTCCTTTTTGTCTTAGGTCTGTCAAATAATTTTCGATTATGCTGAAATTTAAATATGTTTTAGGTGAATGTGTTAGAAAGGTTTTGGCTTTGATTTCATATCAAAATGTTAAGTGATTCGAACATTATGTACTCTGTAAAATTGTGTGTCATTTTGTGTCGCGTTTTAAAAATGGGTTTTAAAACTGTGTTTAGACATCTTAGAAATTCTCAAAATGTATTTATGAGTTTTAAAAACATCATGGAGTCTATATATTAATTTTAAAGACATTATCATGTGTATTTTAGTCACAACAAATTTTTAAAGTTGCACCCTGTTTCCAAACCCGTAGCTAAAATGCCTGGGAATCCAATCTCCCCATGTCTGTAACTTTCAAACAAAAAATGGTTTTCACAAACCGTCAATTAGAGCATGTCTATCTTAAAATCTAGTTTCTGTATACAAAATCTTATATCGAAATTACATGTACATTTTATTTGGCATCATTTTGAAAATAGCATCTTATTCTAGATACATGACTCGGAAAAATTCACTAAGTCAAAATCATAGAGTCATGGACTTGCATTCATATGTCCTTGTAAATCTAATAAACATTATTCTTAACATATTTCATTATTAATTGGTCATTCATTCACATTTAGAACTAGGGCATTGACATGATTATAAATTGAAACTATAGTATCCCTAGGAAAAGGTTATGATTGAACACATGAGTATAAATGATCAAGAGGGTTATGAATTATGTATGATGATTGAGAATACTTGAATTGTTGAGCATGTTTAAGTAAATAATGATTATGCAAGCATGTATTTAGTGATAAACAAGATTAAGTGTTAATGCTATGAGTTTATGAATGAAGCATGCTAAATGAATTTGATGAGTTGATTATACATGTAAAACATGTTTAAAGTAAAATAAACACCCCTAGTAATTAAACGTTAAACAATCTAGGTGTTGGTGACAAAAAGAAGCATCACCTAGGAGAACCAAGTGAACCGAACACCTCTACAAAATTAAGGTGGGCACTACTTTATCTTACAAAAATAGTTTTTGCAAATGTTTTCAACTCAAAATGAAAAACGTTTTGTTTTTTAAACTATGGAGCACCGTATATATATGTTTTGGCACCTTTACAATTGAAGTTGATGTTGGTGGTGAATATGATTATTATTGGAGATGTGTTGGATCGGGGATTAGCTACCCACGTGGTATTGTAAGTCTAATGCATTAGACCGGATAGTAATAAGACTACCGGTCAGGTAAGGACTCGATAGCCTTACCGAGTGGATGGAAAGTGGCCACTCCCATCTTACTTTTATGCGAACTATATGATGACATGATGAAATTGCTGGTGATGTGATTGTTGGGATGACGATTGTGTTGGTGCCATAAAATGAGTGGGCATGTCCTTGTGAGGTAAAATTGTTTTGTGCATTCACAAGTTCATTTCAATAAAACCCTTGTGTTATGCATGTGTGATACGATGCATTTCCATAATATATATGTAATATGTTTTCGGGACACCGTGAACAATGGGTACGTGGAGTACTTAGCCCCTGTGTGTGTTTTCCCCACATGCATGTAACAGGTGACGAAGTGAGGCGGTGGCATTGTGGTGAAGGGGATGGTCATGGAGATGATTGTGAAGTCATATCGAAAATTGTAAAGTAAATTTGAGAATTCACTATTTGTTGCAATTGAATTTTCTATCTTAAGGCATGTCTTATTTGTAACTCCCCTTTATGTATCGTTTGAGTGTGAACCGAATGTTGCTTTCATTTCCTATTCCCTTGATAACTTAGAATCCCTATTGAGTTGGTTATATATATATATATATATATATATATATATATATATTCTTAGCATGCTCTACATGATTTTGTTATTTTTTTCGGTACATGAGCTGTGGGCTATGTCTTCTTACATAGACCCAGATTGTTTCTTTCATTTCGAACTTGTAATTGTTGCTCCAAGTCGTACTTGGCATAAGACCCGCGTGGAGGTCATTATTTGAAACTATTTGATATCTCCTTTCAAACATGTATATCTCTTGCTGATCTCCACGCATATTAATGAACATTTCATTTGGTCCCCGTTATGCTTCAACCATTATTCACGTCAAGATTCGTTTATTTCAATTTCAATGAAGCATATTTAAAAAGCTTATTATTTCATTTCCATACAAGTCGCTTCCGCCTTTTTAATTCATCATGATTGTTTGAATTCTAATTCAAAAGCTAATTAAACTTCATTGTTGTCATAATATTTTTAAATTGTTTAAAACTCTTAGTGTGCATTGTCCGCACGTGGGTCTGTCGCATAGGCCCGGTTTGGGGGTGCGACAGATACCAAATAATAAATCAAGGAATCACAACCAAAGACATGCCACATGGGATTCGAAATAAATCATGCCATTTAGGGTTCAAAACATAAGAAAGAGAATCAAGTATAAACTTTCAAATAGGTACAAACTAACAGCTTCAAGGTAATTCATCAACCATGCCAAACCAAATTCGCATGCCCAATAGAAAGGAATAATAATTCATGCCAAAGAAATGATTCACAAGTAATAAGGTAAGTAATCACATGCTAAGCCAAAAGAAGTACTTTTTATTTCAATAAGGTTCACAAGCGAACCACCTTCAATTCATCCCACTTGTACCACAATGTCGCCATCACCTCATACCTGCACGTGCAGACAATACATGCTAAGGGTTTTTAAAAATTAAAACATATCATCAACAATAAAAGCATGATAGTTTAGAAATCATTCGAATTTAGTCATAGGTGATGAATGAAAATGGCAGAAGCGATTTGCGTGGAAAGGAATTGAAATAAACCTTGAGTATGCTTCATTGTATTTGAAATAAAGGTATCACAACATGAATAATGATTGAAGCATAGTGATAACAAAGTGAAGTACTCATCAGCATGCATGGAGAGCAAACAAAATAGAATATCAAACGATTTCAATTAATGACCTCCACGCGGATCTTACGCCACGTACAACTTGAAACAAACAAACACGGCTTCAAAATGAAAGAATAGACAAGGTCTATGTATGGAGACATAGCCAGATGCTCATGTACCGATATGATAACAAAAGTCACATATAGTATGCTAAGAGGATGTTCAACTCACTAGGGATCCAAGATATCTCAATGATAGAAAATGAGAATAAAATATTCGGCTCAAACAAATTACTTACATTATAGAGGATTCAAAAGACATGTCATTGATCAATGATGTTTTAAATAATTAACAAGAAGGAGATTCATATACAAGTTTTTATATTTTCTTAAAGAGGATCCACAACTGTTCTAACATCCATCCCCATTTTTCACAACGCCACCGCCACATCTCGTCACCTGTTACCTGCATGTGGGGAAAAACACACATAAGGGCTGAGTACACTGCGTAGCCAGTGGTTATGTTGTCCAGAAAATAAATACATACATATATGATGAATTCAAAGTATCACACATATGCATAGCATAAAGGTTTTATTGAAATGAACTTATGCATGCACAAAATAATTTTCCTCACATGGATGCATCCACTCAATTTATGTGTGATTTACGATCAATCAATCTATTCATATCATTCATGAGGATTTTACCTCCCCCCTCCACCTTATCCTTCTTTATCATATCAAACATGAGGGTTTTATCTCTTTCCTCCACCTTATCCTTCCTCAATGCTCGTTGCATTGGTATAATCCACTCCTTATCCATCCTCAATGCTCATGGCATTGGTATTTGTCATTGGGTACAAAACAAGTACAGTGATTCATTGACACTCAAAAACAAAATATTTTATCATTTTTTATAACATTTGGCAAAATCATTTTCATAAGATAAAGTAGTGCCCACCTTATTCGTGGTGATGCTCGACTCACTTTATTCCTCTATGTGCGGTGCTCTCTTTCCACAATCAATATCACCTAATTAAGAAATAACACATATTTACTAGGTGTTCAACTATGCTCATGCATACTATCTAGTACATTTAACATGTTTCATAAACCTGCTTTCATTTAGGTTCAACTAGCATTCATTAGACATGCTTGATATACCCTTAACTTGCATGTTTATTCCTGTGTTCATTTTTGCATCAAATAGTATAACAAGTTGCATGCTCATCATTAGTCTAGTTCTTTTTTTCCAAGCATATAATTCATGCTCACGTATTATTCATCATATCATGCTTCTCATAATCTCAATACATCTTATCTTCATCAAGAAGTTCTAACTATTCAAGATAATTAGATATTTAATAAAATAAGACATGTTTTCTAACTACAAGACATCTAAAAGAAAAATAGAAATGAGGTTTAAATCATGCAATATGATCCTATGTAGTTTGGATATAATTTAGTTTTGTTCTAGATTTAAAAATCTAGACATGCTTTGAATTTGAAAGCTAATGCATAACTTGAAGTAATAATTATTGGAGTGAAAATATGATTTGAATTAAGTTTAAATCATACCCTATATGAATTTTTAGTGTTCATTCTTTTAAAAGAATGCATATGATTTTATGAAATAGTTGTATGCAATAATTTTGTTTTGTAAAAATGCACAAGTTGATTAATATGTCAAAATGACACTTGTCTGCACAGCCACACAAACAGTAACACAACTTCATGCTCGTGAAATGTTTTATGCTCATATCATGGATACACACAATAGGACCGACAAGGTTCATTTTTCAATTGGCAATTATAATAAAGGTGTTATGATTTGGTCGGGGGAGTGGGTTGAATTTCAGGGGTCTGGGTTGTGTGTAGAAATAGGGCTCTGTTTTGAAAAACTCACCAAGGCTTCAATATAAGTCATCTCGAGCTGAAATTTTGTGGAAGTGTTCCTAATTGTTTTTTTTTTTTTTTTGAATAAGTTTTACATTAATTAAACTCACACACACACTCACACACCCAAATGTCCCCCTGGGAGCTCGAACCTGTGACCTCTCAGTCACAGGAAAGGTGCTTTAACCACTACACCCCGAGCGAAGGGACAATGATAATAATGCACAATGATATTAATAATGCACAATGTTCCTAATTGTGTCTGTTGTATGTGTGATAATTTTCAAAATATGAAACTAATTATATTTTTCTGCACAATGATAATAATGCACGTTGCCACATATTGACACTTACTTTTATAAAGGCTAACTTTCATTACTTTTATAAAGGCTAACTTTCATTCTATTTATAATTTCTAGGTGAATCCAAAAGGATATTTATCCTAACATTTTAAACTATATAAAAACAGAGAATCTAATAATTTCAAGCTCTGAAAATGGGTTATTGGTTGAGGTCAACAAGGTTGGACTGTTTCTGACTCCTTTAAAATTGAGTGAGGACAATCAATTAAAGAAACTTAATTCAAGAACTCCAATTATATTCCAAAAAAGGATATGCTTTGAAAACCTTTGGGAATATAATAAAGGGATAAAGGTCACTTAGACCCTTCAACTATTCTGACAGGAATATATTAGCCCTCCTTGACTATTTGGTTCAATTTAACCATTCAACTTTTAAAATTAGCTCAATTTAGCCCCTCAACTTTTAAAATTATTGTTATACCCTAATTAAAAAAAGATACTACAAATATTTTATGATTGTAGGGTTATTTTTATTATTTTTTGTATTAATTTAATTATCTTATCTCGATATTTTTAATATATACAGAAAATATTTAATATAATAAAAAATAAAACATAAATCCAACATAATAAAATCTTCTAATAATATTTTCTTTCTCCTTTTAATTTATAAGAAAAGCTGGATATCTTAATCTTTTTAATTGAAAATCATAAAAATAAAAATAAAACAAGAATTTTGAGTATTACATCCACGTTAATATTACAATAATAAATTATAATAATATATTATGATATTAGTTACCACAATATATTACACAGAAATTAATATTAAAAAAAATAAGATGATGTATTGTAAATATTACGATATAAGATCAAAATGAAAATTAAACAAAAGTTGTCGGAAAAATAAAAATATTACTATAAAATAAAAGGTTAATAAATAGTATAAGATATTAAATTTACTAAATAAGACAGTTACAATATAAAGTTTAGTAATTTAAAATATGAATATTAAGTTTATGACAAATTATGATATAAGATAATTAATACATTAATCACTTTATTTTTTATTATTGACGATAAAAGAGTTCAAGTAAATAAGAAAATAAGTGTTTTAATAGATTAAAAGATGTTAATTACTAGACCAATCTATTATATAAAATATTTTTTATACTAATTTTAAATATAAATGCAAAACAAAATAATAAAATTATACAAAAAATAAAAAATAATAAAATAACCCTAAAACTATAAAGTATTTGTAGTGTTTCTCTTAATTAGGGTAAAATAGTACTTTTGGAAGTTAAAGGGTTAAATTGAGCCATTTTTAAAAATTAAATGGTTAAATTGAACCAAATAGTTAAAGAGGGGTTAATGTGTTCCTGTGAGGGTCTAAATGACCCTTATCCGTATAATAAAAGATGTCTAAAAATTTTCCATATTTATTAGAATTATTTTGACAAGTTTATGTATTTTTCTTAAGCACTTAAACCAACTCAGACCTAGATTTATCATACAAACTTGTAAAGAACATAAGTCACAAACCATCTAACATTTTCAAACAAAACCAAATGGAGAATGTTCCTAATTCATCAAAGCATATTATATACTAATTTCAACTTAAACCCATCACATTTGCTATGCCTAATATGTTCAAACATTTCAGATTGAAAACAGGGATTGCAAAATCAATTTGCAAAATTGGCGCAACAATTTGTTTTGGCCATAACTCACAAACTACAAAACATTTTCGAGAAATTCTAAATCCTACATGTTCCTAACTCATTGAAGTTTATCATATCCGACATTGAGTGAAAACTAAGCTTGTTTACCCAGTCTGCCTTGCCCTTACAGATCGTTCAGGAAAATGAGAATTTCATACATGAACACCAATCATCATTTTCATCCATAACAAGTAAATTCATGCTTAAGAGAGTCCCAATATCTTATTCTTGCAGCATAATATCAATCTAGCAATGTAGAACACGATTCATTCAATTTCTATTTAATTCAAATAAAAATCAAAACTCAAATAATTGATCACACATGCAATTTAACAAACACATAAAGGGGTTAAAATAGATGTAGGATCGAGTCTACTTGTTGGGTAAATTTTCAGATTTGATCACTTCTCTTCAAGGGCCGATTTTGAGCTCCTCTTGCTCAAATTCTTTGGATTTCTTCACTCCAACCCGTAGCAGCTCGTAGCCCACTACAAATTCGTAATTTTACTTTCAATTTTGCAATTAGGTCGAATCTTGGGGTGAGAAATTGATGGGGCTTTTGGTGTAGAATTGTAGAGGAAGGTGAGGGGGTTCCATTTATGTATAAATCGAAGCTATATGGCCGAGGTTGGTGGAGTATTCGGCTGGGAAAAGGCTGCAGCTTGGAGAAGTCTTCAATGGGGTTTTGGAAGAGATGAGAGAGTAGAGAGAGAGAGAGGTCAACGAGAGAGATAGAGAAAAGAGAAAAAAAAAAAATAGGGAATTTCGTAATATTAAATATTCTTTCTAGGAATTCTAGTATGATGATTTCTCATTTTTATTATGTATTTTACTAAGGCATTAATTCTTTATTTCTTACTTTGGGTTATATAATTCCAATTAAATCAAGTTATTCCATTAACATTAATCAAATATATTCACAATAGTTTCTAGTCCAATTAATCATAGGACTGAAAATAATAACCATGGAGCCTAGAAATATAATCCGGAAATTTCCATTGTGATGGGTTGGGCTTGATTCATTCTTGTGCAAAATCAATTTGGAACTGAACATTATGCTAACCAGGGGCTGCCTTCGCCCCGGGCTGGGGGGGGGGGGCTGCCGACCCCCCGGCGACCGGAATATATATATTTTTTTAGTTATATTTATAAGACTCGATCCAATCGTGATATGGTCGAGCCCCCCGAAACATGGTCGAGCCCCCCGGAACTTGAAGTCTGCCTCCGCCCCTGATGCTAACCTATTAACCATGTTTGATTAGTTATAATATTATGCTTGATTAATTTTGTATATTATAGTCACTCACTCGTTATCCTAAATCTTGTGCATAATTCATTAATATGCTATGCATGTTTATTTAATATATTTTGTTTGTTAATTTCGTATAGTATGCTTTACAAAAGTGTATAACAACTTCTATTAAAAAGCAAAACCACCAATTTGAAATAAGCATATCCATCCATGCACTCAAATTAACAATCAAGATTGATTCAATAGTTAATATATTGTCACTTGTTATCATTCGATGTCGCTATATTAAATTCAAGTCATTATTATTTAAAAAAATAAAAATTACACGTCGTTGTCAGATAGACATATAATAGCTGACTCGACACAAATATAATACCGTCACATATAGAAGACATATTTTACGGTTTTCCCAAAATTTTAAAACAAAGAATCTCATTAAATTATTCAAACTGGTAGTATATGCGACTGATGTTGCCCAGCAGGATTGGCAGCAAACCTGCATAATTTGTTCAGGAACCGGTTCATGCGCCTCCTATAGGCCCCAAAACCTACACCTTCATCTCCCTCTGCCTCCATTACCCGTTTACAGAAACAAAACACTTCGGCAGCCAATACCAACGCAAAAACCGAGTACATATAAGGCCTAAATGAATCGGGAAACAGAAGAGACCCGAGAGATGCAACTGATGCATAACTGGAGCAAATCAAGCAAAGATAAGTTGCAGCAGCAACATGGCAATGACGAGGAAAGCGCAGGTGGGCGATGTAGGCCAAGTAGTTGACAGTGGAGCTTGATACGACGATCAACATGGTTGTTGGATGTGTTACAAATGGGGAGCTGCTTTGATACTTTAGCTGCAGCAAGGTGGTGAGAATGGGGATTGTGAGAGAAGTGCATTGGATGAAGGAGGTGAAATTGTAGCGAGGGAGGTCGAGATATGAAAGATAATACGTGAGAGTGCAATAGGCTGCATTAAAATTTGTTGGAGAACAAGTGGAAAAGATGCCAATCATTTGAAAGGAAAATATAGACAAAGCGTGTTTGAAGAGCGAGCAGAGGCGGATGAGATTTGAGCTCATTCTTGCATTTCGTGGCATTGTGTAAGAAATGGAGAAATGGGAAGAGAGAGAGAGAGAGAGAGAGAATGGCTCTTGATTATATAGTAGTTACACATTTGTCGTATTAGACTGAGAAAGCAATGTTCATGGATACATAACTTCATTCTTACAATGTAAACTATTTCTACATGAACTCGGAATTATGTTCCAAAAAAATATACCGCATATAATTTATCACCACTATCTTTGCCTTTGTTGGGTATCAGGCCTTGCTCGTCTGTTTCCGGCCTGTTACTTCGCCCGGGCCTCGACCTAGCCCTGACTGGGCTAGGGTTCCTCTTTGGACTAGGTCCGATCTTGAAGCTTCGACGGCCTTCTGACCTCCTCCG
>JAPKLW010001896.1:0-12889 GCA_026898455.1 Plectranthus barbatus | reverse complement strand
ATAAGAGGCCCAACAAGAACCCAAACCAAAGGCCATCCTATTAACAGCCTTATACACCTTAGGCTTGAAGAGAAGACCTCGCCCCATTAAATAAATAATTACAACTAAGGTAAAAAATTGCACTAGATAAAGGTTCGGATCAAATCTCATGTTCTGCAATAGTGTTTCACTTGATATTCCACTATCTTAATTATTAATTTTAATAATTATTTTTACGAAAATACAAATCAAATATTATATACAATATACTCCAATTGATTTTTCAGAACAAAATTCAAACTTTTCTAAGAGCACAAATTATGATTATTTATTAATCAATTTTAATAATCAACTTTTAGATAATAATTGAAAATTAATTACTAAAAACTATTATATAATGTTGGATGAATTTTATGGTTGAACTTATAAATTAATCTAAACAATAATAAATATTAAGATTATAAAACATAATGTAATAATGAATAATGAATAAGGTGTATATAATACTTATTAATTGGCATGGTAACATATAGAGTTAGTTTTTACGTTCTAATCCCAATATATACTAATTATCTAGACACCTTGAAAACTCGACTTTTAATGTATCTAGGAACTTCACAATGCCTCGTAGAAAAGAAAAATTGTAGAATTTGCTTTGATTTTAATATGTGTTGGAGGAGTATTTATAGCCTAAACCAGTCTTTGTCTTGATCGGTGGAGGGATAAACTAAGTTTTTTCTTTTGGTCTGAACAATAACGATTGAATACTCCAGATATGCATATTAAAAATAAATTGGCGCACAAAAGGTAATTTCGTAAGCTCCGTAAGGAATAGAAATCAACAAATAAATATTTCATTTAGTTATTATCATCATTCTTAGTTTTGATCAGTAATAAAACAATAAAAGAAAATACGACAAAAAGTGAATAAATTAATCAATCCCAATTATTCATTTTATGCAACCGATAAATATAACGCTTTGTCTATTTCGATAGAATGTTTTACAAACGTACAACCCTAATCAGAATCAATACTCCAGACTGTAAAAGGAGCGTGTAGGCTAATAATGTGCATTAATTGTTGGGACTATTAACTCCCACATTTGTATGCATCTTGTACCACATTAGTGTGTGATGGGTATGCATCTCATTTCTGGCGACGCAGCAATAGCATTCCTTCCTTTTCACCATCCACAAAAGCTCCGCGATCCTCGCCATGCAATCGAATCTCCTAAGATATTTCTCAGTTAGTTTATTTGAAGCTATATATATCTGATCAGTCCCTTAGCCTGTGCAAAACTTGCTTGTAAGGAGAAAGGACTTTTACCATTATAAGGTGGTATATGTCGATGTGAGATACTTCAACACCCGTTGTCACAAACTTCCCGGCCACCTAGATCCACAAATGACCGCAACCACCTCCCGGCAACTCAATCGTGCGAGAGAGACACCACTCCTCATAAACGCCTCTCATTTTTACTGTTTATGGTAATCTTCCGTATATGCAACAAACCAAATAATGGCCTGAGGAACATAGAAGACCAATAATGGGGCGGAACATATAATAATATGAATTCACAGCCAAGAAGAGGAACCACTCCCTCTAAGGTAGAAACTGAATGGGGACGAAGAAGAACCACCGAAGAAAAGGCTGCGCCATTCGATCCTTGCTGGGCTTGGCGAAGGACATGAGAAAGAAGGGGGGGGGGGGGGGAAGATCGAGGGATTATCCCAATGTCATGGGTGAAGTACATCTCGGAGTCAAGTGATTAATCGGAGTCATGCCTCATGCATGCAACGCCGTCGTATCATGGTTGGAAAAGGAAGTTATAGTAATGCAGGAAGGGAGATCTTCGTTACGTTATATAACCAGACAATAGCGATGAGATCAATGTTCTTTTATTTTATTTTTTTGTCTATCTGGCATTGTGGTGCGGATAGAAAAGCAGAAATACATTGTTTTTTTTATCAACGATGGACTTGACAAAGCTTTGTTTCTTGTCTCAATCCCACGCTGAAGAGTTATTAATATTAATTACTTACATTTATACCATAATTACCTTGTAAACATCAATATTGGCTGACTGAAGAGGTATTACTATGTTTGTAAAGGATAAATCTATTTGGCCAGAATCTTGTTGGCCAAATAGGAATAAAAAGTAATTAACATAATACTGCTTTATTCTATTTTACTAGATTGCCCTTCATAATGAGTTTTGGGATAGATGTTTTTAAAGTTTAAAATATTCTCTCTCCCATTTATGATGTATTTCATTTTTTCATAAGTGTTATTATAATTTAATTACAACAAAGCGTGTATAATTCTAATTTTAAGCTTTTGTTCATGTTGTGAATTGAAAAGATTGCAAACATAGATAACAAATAAAAAATAAAACGACACAAAGAATTATAGTGGTTCGAGCATAAGATTTACGTCCACTCTCCAAGCCTACACAGGTGATATATATTATTCAAGGTGAAGAACAATATTACAGGTTTACAGAGTTATCAAGGAACACAAACTTTACTCTCCCTCTAGACTACTAGTCTATCCTAGTAACTACATTGTGTTTGGGCCAGTTTACAATGGTAAGGAACATGAGTATTTATAAGCATATATTCCTAGATCCATTAAGGAATATAAATCTAGATATGGTAAAAATATTTAAATCCTAATCTATCTCAAATAGATTAATACCTATCTAAATCCTATACTGATAAGGATAAATCTTGTCCAACAAGGAAACAAGATATACATCATATCTTTTTCATTTCTCACTAAAACTACTTCTCTGTTTCTCCAATGTGGGACAATTGGGTTTGCCAATCCAACAATCCTCCCCTCAAACCCAAGGACCACAATCTTGTGTCCTTCCCCTCGATCACAATTAATATTGTACCGCCGTTAACCCACGGGACCCGCTGCCTGACTACCATTGTCAGGAAATTTTCAACACAAGATACCCGTTGTATCGAGGTTTGTTGAGGGCTCCTCCCCTCGAGGCTTGATCCGTCTCAACTCATCTTGCACCGTTGTCTAACCAACGGGACCCGCCGCCTGACCACAACTGTCAGGAAGCTTTAGACACAAGGCACCCGGAGATGATCCCTGCTCGAATAGAGGGCTTCCCACATTCACTTCAGAGTCCACACCATCAATTCTTCACCTTATGCTCAATATCACCTCAACTTTAGCACCTCCTCGTGTGACTGCAAGCAACTCGTGCCAATCCCTTTGACTGCGAGCAACTCGTACCAATCCTTTTGACTGTGAGCTTCGAACCAGTCCCTTTGATTGCGAGCTTCAAACTCGAGCCAGTGCCTCTAACTGCACGCTTCAAACTCGTATCAATCCCTTTGACTATGAGGCTTTGAACTCGTACCAGTCCCTTTGATTGCGAGCTTCACGCTTGTCCCAGCCCCTTCGAATAATAGACTCTTTCTAACTATTCCTTGAACATGCTAAAGTTGCTCCAGCGAACCTCGAGAGCCCTGCTCCTTCGAATCCAGCCTACACCAGTAAACATCGAGAGCCCTGCTCAATCGAACTTGGCTCTTCGCTCCAACGATCCTCGAGAGCCCTGCTCTATCAGAACTGGTCTCCACCAGCAATCCACGAGAGCCCTGCTCTACCGACTTGGTTCTTTGCAGGTTGCGAGCTATCTCGCCTCCCCCACACCATATCGCTCCTCGTGTGAGATGTACAATCTGAATTCAATATCCAATTCAAGGTCGGGCCCAAAACTCCAATTGCTACTTGTTCTCTCCACACCTTTCGCAACACCTTCTCATCACTCAACACTTTCTTCCCTATGTTGACGGTTTACGCCCTCCTCCCATTTGCAAACTCATTGATGCGGCTAGAAATACGTCGCCTAACCCTGTGTATACAAAGTGTTACTCGCAGGATCAACTAATCAAGTTGTTTTTGGTGTCTACTCTTACTGAGGAGCCCATGGCCACGATCATCTGCTGTCAGACTTCGCATGCCGTCTGGACTGCTCTCTCCTGTTCCTATAGTCACGCCTGCAAGGCCCGAGAATTGAGCCTCAAGGACGATCTTCTATCCATCAAGCGCGGTTATACTCCCATTTTTGAGTACGGCCAACGCTATAAAGCTTTGTGTGACCAACTCGCAGCTATTGGCCGCACCATCAATCCTTCTGATAAATCCAATTGGTTTTTGTGTGGTTTGGGGCCTGCTTTTGCCTCCTTCACCACCGCTCAGCTCGCCATCAAGCCACTCGCGGATTTCGATACTATCCTCGTCCGCGCAGTCAGCCATGAACTCTTCATGCGCTCAGCGGACGCTGCTTCAACCCCATCGGAAGTCACCTTTCACACGATGCAGCACGCTCAATCCCAGCACTCACGCGGTGGAAAATCCAATCAGAAATAGAACCGAAAGAAGAACAATAACAAAACCAGGCGTCCATGGTGTTATTTTTGTCGTGATACTAATCACGATGCTTTTGACTGTCCCCGCAGGTTCGATCGCTCATTTGATAGAGCATCTCGCCCGCCTCCTTCGAAAAATTTCGCTGATACTTTCTTCGCACAGTGCTCAATATCTCAGCCCCCGGTCTCTGATTGGTACACTGACACTGGCACATCGGCTCATATCACCACTGATTCCTCTTCTCTTGATGAAGTCTCCGCCTACTCTGGTCCAGGCAAAGTAACTGTCGGTAATGGTTGTCGACTCTCTATTACTCACACGGGTCATTCTTCACTTTCTCAGTTTCTTCGGTTACATAATGTGTTAGTTGTTCCCGGCATTACTAAAAATCTCTTATCTGTGAGTAAGCTTTGCCATGATAACCCCGTGGAAGTTTTGTTTAATGATTCTGGTTTTCAGGTTCAACATCGGGTCACCGGGAAAATCATCGCCACAGGCAAACGTTTAGTTTAGTTTCTCTTAATTCTTTGCTTCCTAAGCCAAAACTATGCACTGCTTGTCAATTAGCCAAAAATACTCATTTGCCATTTTCCTCATCAAATAAACATGCTTTAAATTTTCTTGATTTAGTTCATTGTGATATGTGGGGTCCTGCACTTGTTCTCTCCTCCTCTGGCTATCGATATTATGCATTATTTATTGATGACTTCACTCAATTTTCTTGGTTTTATCCCTTGCGCTTAAAATCAGATTTCTATGAAGTCTTCATTCATTTAAAGTCCCTTGTTGAAAATCAGTTTTCCTGTAAGATCAAACGATTCCAAAGCGATGGTGGAACGAAGTTCACAAATTTTAAACTTAAACAACTCTTTACTAGCTCCGACATTCACCATCAAATTTCATGTCCCTACACTCCCACTCAAAATGGTAGAGCAGAGCGTAAACATCGTCATATCACTGAAATGGGTTTAACCCTCTTTTTTCATTCCTCTGCACCACTCTCCCTCTAGGTAGATGCCTTTAGTATTGCCGTATACACCATAAATCGCTTACTTAGCCCACTTCTTCACAATAAATCTCCTTATGAAATACTGCACCGCCGTCCCCCATCCTATCACTCGTTCCACCCTTTCGGATGCCGTGTCTTCCCATGCCTACGTGATTACGTGAAATATAAGTTCCGACCAAAAAGCCTTCCCTGCATCTTTTTAGGCTATAGTCCAGTCTATAAAGGATTTCGCTGTCTTGATCCCTCAACTTCTCGTATATACACCACCAGACATGCCCGGTTTGATGAGTCATTCTTTCCTTATGTCTCTTCGAGCTCGGCTTCTCCATCCTTCTCCCTACATCTTTCGGACTTCCTGGCACCTTCAGATAATATTTCGGCCGTCAACCTACCAACACCGCCGCAGCCTAGTCCAAAACCCTCACTGGAAACCTCAGCTTCCGTCTCATCGTCCAAAACCTCAACGGTCGTGGCCGATCGAACAACGGTTCCAAAAAGAAGAAGCAGTCCTGGTGTTATTTATTCCGTCAACTTGATCATGATCCCTTCGACTGTCTGAAATGATTTGATCGTTTGTTTACACGCACATCTCGGCCATCTCCTACTGCTCAGTTGGCTGAAGCTTTCTTTGCTCAGTGCTCAATCTTGACACCGTCTACATTGGCTGGTATCTTGACACGGGTGCCTCGGCTCATATCTCCGCCGACGCCTCTACGCTTGACCGCGTGACTCTTTTTTCTGGCTCAGATCACGTCACTGTTGGTAACAGTGATTGTCTCAAAATCACTCATACGGGTTTCTTGCCTCTTTCAGATTTTTTAAATTTAAACCATGTCCTTGTTGTTCCTACCATCACCAAAAATTTATTATCAGTTAGTAGACTTACTCATGATTATCCAGTTGAGGTTTTGTTTACTGATGCCCAGTTTCACATTCAGACGCGGACTACCAGCAAGATCCTCGTTACAGGCGTGCGTAGGCATGGGCTGTATGTTCTCCAGTCTCCAGCTCTCGCCCTCACGGAGACGGCTCATACACTTCCCTCTTCCGCCTCACTTGAGCTATGGCACAATAGGCTCGGCCATCCTGCTTACAAAACTCTGAAATTTTTTCGCAAGCTCAGTTTAGTTTCTTTTCCTTCCACAGCTTCAGAAAATAACCTATGCAATTCTTGTTAGCTAGCTAAAAGCAAACATCTTTCTTTCTCTATTTCCGAGAGTCGTGCGTCGCACATACTAGAACATGTGCATTGTGATCTTTGGGGTCCTTCCCCGATTACATCAAATTTTGGTTTTTGCTATTATGCCGTTTTTATTGATGATTATTCCCGTTTCTCTTGGTTCTATCCTTTACATGCCAAATCAGATTTTTATGACGTCTTTCTAAACTTTCATGCCTTTGTTGAAAATCAACTCTCATGTAAAATCAAGAAATTTCAGTCTGATAGCGGCACTGAGTTTACTAATCTTAGGTTTCAGTCTCACTTACACAAATCTGGTATTCATTACCTTATGTCCTGTCCATACACTCCCTCCCAAAATGGTAGAGCCAAACGCAAACATAGGCATATAACTGAGATGGGACTTTCTCTCCTATTTCACTCATCCACTCCTCTATCCCTATGGGTCGAAGCCTTTAGCACGACAGTACATATAATAAACCGTCTACCGTCTCCTATGCTCGCCGATCATTCCCCTTTCGACCAACTATTCAAAAAGTCGCCCTCCTTTACCTCCTTCCGCACCTTTGGCTGCCGTGTCTACCCCTGCCTCCGTGACTATACAAAAAATAAGCTTTAACCTTGTAGCCTTCCCTGTGTCTTCATAGGTTATAGTCCAAATCACAAGGGTTTTCGGTGCTTAGACCCCACTACCGTGTATATATAACTCGACACGCCACCTTTGATGAGTCTTGTTTTCCCTTCTCCCGTACCGCACACTCAACTCCCCTATCTAGACTAGAGCTCATGGCCTATTTTGACGACGACTTTAGGGTTTGCTCGCCCTCCTCACCTTCACTTCCCTCGTCCTCCTCTAGTTCTCCATTGTCGTGTACGCTTTGTCCCCCCGAAGATGTTAGACATGTTGCACCCACGCCTCAACCAGCCGCACAAAACCCCGTCGACCAGCCCCCTCCAAACCAAATTCCCGAACGTCCCCCTTCACCACCTGTCGACAACCCTCCTAATCTTATCGTCCCGAAAAATCATCATCCCATGCAAACGCACGCTAAAGTAGGTATCTTCAAATCCCGGTATCCGATTAATTTAAATTTGATTTCTGTTTACATTGCTTCTGCAGATTTACCGGAGCCTCGTGGGATTAAGTCAGCTTTAAAAGTTCCTCAATGGACGGATGCTATGATTGATGAATTAAGAGCTCTTCACAAAAACCGCACTTAGACGTTAGTTCCCCGACCGCCGAACACCAACATCGTCGGCTCCAAGTGGGTCTATCGCACTAAACTCCGGGCTGACGGCTCCGTCGATCGCTACAAGGCACGCCTTGTTGCTCATGGGTTTAGCCAAGTCCCTGGGTATGACCTCACTCACACCTTCAGTCTTGTTGTGAAAGCATCCACGCTCCGGATTATCATCGCCATTGTTGTTATGCATTCTTGGACTCTTCATCAACTTGACGTCAAGAATGCCTTCCTAAATGGTGTTTTGGATGCGCCGGTATTCATGGAGCAGCCTCCTGGTTTCACGGATTCTCGTCATCGTACTCATGTTTATCGCCTGGAAAGGCAATTTATGGTCTTCGGCAAGCTCCATTGGCGTGGTACCAGCTTTTCTGAAGCTTCCCTCTCTCTATTGGTTTTCTTTGCAGCACCTCTCATACTTCCTTATTCATGTTTCACAAAGATTCGGACATCATCTACCTTCTGGTTCATGTAGACGATATTATCATTATAGGCAACAACTCTTCCTAGATTTCAACCCTCATGACTCGCCTCGACAATAAATTTAGCACCAAATATTTTCATAAGCTTGGCTACTTTCTTGGTCTCGAGGTGCATCACACTCGATCGGGTCTCTATCTCACACAGTCTAAATATGCTCTTGATATTTTGAAACGTGACCAAACACGTATCTACACCATTGGCTCCGGGTGTTACATTTGAGAAGGATGGTGCCCCGTTCGAAGATCCCACCTTGTATCGGTCCTTATTAGGTGCTCTTTAGTACCTCACGATCACTCGTCCAGACCTCGCCTACTCAGATAACACTATGAGTCAATTCCAACAGTCCCCAACTGTCGAGCACTTTTAGGCTTTGAAGTGTATGCTCCGCTATGTAAAGGGCACCGTCCGCTATGGTTTGCCCTTCACTCCGAGATCATCCGCTTTGGTTGGTTATTCTGATGCTGATTGGGCACGCTGTCCAGATACACGCCGCTCTAAATATGGTTATTCCATTTTCTTAGGCTGAAACTTAATTTCTTGGAGCGCCAAGAAGCAGCCAACAGTTTCTTGATCTAGTTGGGAGTCTGAATAAAGGGCTATTGCAAATACGGCTACAGAAATTATTTGGATATCAAACCTTCTCCGAGAATTGAAGGTCAATTTGGTCTCGCCGCCAACTATATTCTCGGTTAATGCAAGTGCATTATTCCTCACACAAAATCCGGTTTCTCACAAGCGGGCTAAGCATATCGATATAGACTATCATTTCGTCCGTGAGTTGGTTGAGAGTCATAGGCTTCAGACGAAATTCATCCCATCCGAAGATCAAGTGGCCGATATCTTCACAAAAAGCCTATCTCGACCACTGTTTGAATATTTCATCTCCAAGCTTTGACTATCTCCGTCTTTGCTTGTGGGGGTCTTAATATATATTTTAGATTTAGATATATATCTTGTATATTCATGTTCAACAAGATTATGTATATCTTATATTTCCTAGATAGATTTGCTTTGTTAGTATTATATAAACCCTACTTTACATCATAATTCTTTTGAGTAAAATACAATTTATTATTTTCCTAAATTATACTTGAATCGAGTTCCTCTCGCTTGTATTCTGTATAAATTAACTCTATTAAGTAGATGAGTTTTATTCAAATCAAAACTATGTTATTAACTTACTGATTTAGATCACGTGACATTATATGAAAAGTGATTCTAAGTGATCATAATACAGCCAATCATAATTAATACGCCCTCCGTCCCGCTTAAATAGGTCCTTTTTATTTTGATACATTAATTTTGGAGCTAGTATTTAGTTGTTAATTGTGGTTAATAATAAAATAAGCAATCGTAATTAACTTGTTTGAGTCTTAAATAAGTTAATTACAATTGCTAATTTTATTATTAGCCACAATTAACTATTAAATACTAGCTCTGAAATTAATGTATCAAAATGAAAAGGATTTATTTAAGCGGGACGGAGGTAATATTTTACTATACAAAAATCGAGATTCCTGTACATACATCCAAATCCCGAAAATTCCAACTCTAATAAATCAAGAACTACTAATTAAAAGTTATACTTTATAAAAAGTCATAAACCCCTAATCGAGTACAATTAATCTTGATATCAAGAAAAGGCATACGAAATTGAAAGAAAAGAAAAGAATACAAGAAAATTTACAATATTGATAGTAATATGCATGAAAAGTGGGTTAGAGCAAGAATTTCAAATAACAGTTTATCTTTATCATGTGAATTATTAAGCATGAAAAACATTTTGAAATTATAATAGTTATATTTTCTAATTATTATAGTTAAGTAATTTAATATTTTTTTTGAAAAACATTCATGAAAGACCGTGAAAAAGAGCGTGATGTAGTGAAAAAAAAAAAATACAGTGGCAGGCATTATCTATGATTAAAAAAAAATAATAAAAAAAATAAAAATAAAAATAAAAAACCAGCCCTTCATCAAAGTAGAGAGAGAAAATGTAGCTCAACTTTAAATTGGAGACATCAACCAGAGAAGATGCGGCAACTCGAGATAGAATCTCAATCAACAATTCTTGTGGGAGTTTTTCAATAATATAAACTCTATTTTCCTTCCTCATCATCGTCGATGCTTCTTGGGTTTTTCTCTTGATTCTTTGTTGGCAAAGTATTGATTTGTTGGATATCTATAATAGTTCTGAATGATTTCTATTTGGATTCTAACATTGAATTTCATTGAATGATGTCGTTAATAAATTGGAAAAATTATCTTTGAGAGATCTTCTAACTATATTTGGGGATGGAAACTCCATAGTTTATTTATGGTATTTTGTTTGGCCCACCGACTTTAACTGTTTATATGCAAATCTTTAACGGTATTATATTTGCTTTACAAAATTCTTGATTGATACCAAAAATTCATAAAATAAACGTTAGTTACATAAATATTACTAAAATACGCATCATTTATTATTTGAAAAAAAAATCAGAGACAGTCGGCTGAATGGAACGCGATGCAACGGCGGTACGAGCGGCGCCAATTTAGTTGTTGGGACTTGGGATAGGTTGGTGTGGTTTAAAGAGTTTTGGATTTAATTGAACAACCAATTTACATACATAAATATGTTAATTCAATTAAATATTTTTCAATTATTTTGTTATTTAATACTTAGATAATTGTAATAGTTGATACGTTTTTGCTTAATATAACATTTTAAAAATTAAAATTATTATATAATCTTAAAATTTTAACCTTGTAACCCCAATTTAAAAAAAACTAAACTAAAAAATTATAAATCCACCCCATCAAACTGTTGGAATCCGGATAAGTTTGAGTTAATTACTCGTGCGGAAATATTTAATTTTATTGTAATTAAATATTATGAGGTCGAACTACGTCGCGAGTAGATAAGCGTAGTATATTAATTTTCTCAAAACCGAATTCCGGTGAGTGAGAAATCGATCCTCGAAGTGGCACGCATAAACAATGTAATGTGGGTATATTAGTTAGTTCATTAATGATGTCCCACATTGGTTAATTAAATACACATATACTGATTTAAATACTTAAGTGGTTAAACCATGTAATAACAAGTGTGTATTAGGGGTGTCGCATGACAGCCCGTGCTCCTACGCGCGCCGCCGCCCGCCGAGCGCCCGCGCCCCGGGCCCCGTCCGGTCCGGACACGTTCCCGAGACTTGCGCGCCGTAACCGTCCGATCCGGGAGACACGCGTCGTAACCGCCGCCGGTCTTCATTGCTCATGCACGCTCCCCAGGTGGTGGATATGCCTATAAATAGGCATTCAGGTGGCATGCATCACACCTTCCAAAAATAGCTCTTAACTGCATTTTGCTCCCTAAGCTCTTGCACTCTATTTTCCTGCCAACTCTGCTCCACTCCAATTCGCCGGAACTCTATCGATTGTGGTGCTGCTTCGATCGAAACGAAAAGCCGTTTTACCTTTGGAGACAGACTGCCTTATTCCGAGCACTACGAAGGCATATTCTGTCTTGCGGGAAGTTCTCTTGACTCGGCTTCTTATGTGTTTAGTTGTTTTTCGTCTTTATTCTTTTGTACTGTTCACCGTGTACTTCTGAATCCCATATTCTGTAATCAAATAATCTACACAAACTGCATAACTTTAAACTATATATGTAACATATTGTGATCTTATCCTAAATCTCTGGATTTCCTTCAGAATTATCATTTTTAAAGAGGGTGACAAAATCGTAATAAGCATTTTCTTTATTTAAATTATTCACTCTTTAAATTAGACATGCCCACGGGGCCGGTTCCGGTTCGGAACCGCCGGTTCGGCGGTTCCAGAAAACTGGGCCCTGAACCGGCCCGCCTAATAAGGGGGACGGTTCCGGTTTTGGACTCGGAACCGCCGGTTTCGGGCTAACCCGGTTCCGGGTCGAACCGGCGGGTCGGCCGGTTTCCATTTTTTAATTTTTTTTTAAAAAATTTTATAAAATGTGAAGAGGAGGATTCGAACCTGTGACCTCTCGGAAGATTAGAGATCATATATCCACTAGGCTACAAATCCTTTGATGGTATATATTTGATCTAAAATAAATAAAACTATTAACGTTATAAATCTATTATAATTATAATGTGAAATATGTTATAACTTATAAGTTATAATATACAAGAATATGATATATTATGAATGTTTTAATTACTTAATATTAAAATTAGTAACATAAGTTTATATTTGTTATCTATTAATTATTAAATAATAAGATTTTAATGACACATATTATCATTTTTTATAATATAACCTTTGAGTTAAATTAGTATGTATGAAAATTAAAACCTCTTTAGTTCTTTGTGTATTCATTTTATATTTTCAGTCCAATCTTTGTATTAAATCGTATACTTGTAAACTAAATAACATTCTATTAAAATAATATTCTTAAAAGTTAGTATAAATAAATATGATATATTATATATCCATTAATTTAAGATTTACTTTTAAGTTAGTAGCAATCTTAAAAGTTTATACTTATTATGAATCAATTTATTGTTATGTGTGAGATATATTATAACATATAAGATACAATAATATTTTAACAATCAATTTCATTGGTTTGAAGT